>JASAMV010004593.1:0-13465 GCA_030248065.1 Rhynchonema sp. JSB1_4
CTTGTTGTTATTGGTAAACGCATCGGTTATCACTTCACTGTGTAGATTACGCTCTGAGATAGTCTACGTGTGTCGTTTGTTTTCCGAGAGCGAAAATAATACCCATCATAGTCATAATGAGCTGTACGTTCATTTCTTATCAATGTTTTCAATTTCTTGGCCTTTATTTCCGTTAAGCATACCCTTGCCCTCGTTTTGCAACCGGTTTTGTTCAACACTGTTTTGTCACGCTAACTTGAAATTTTGTAGTTGCATAGCGTATCATTTCTGCAATAAATATTAACTCGATGATGAAATTGACACGATTTGCATGTCCAATTTCACACCACGTACTAATTTATCCTTGGTGATAGATTGACACGACCGCAATATTTTTTGGGAGTTTTAGTGTCCAATGGTCCAAAAAATGTTCAGTTGTTCTATTTTGTTCTGACCTTTTTTGTAAATGCAACGTATATTTTCATCATTCATTCAGCGCAAAAGGTCACTGATATATTGAACACAAGTTCTCAATTCCATTTACGCGCATTGCACGCTCCATCGGAGTGAAACATCACGTACAGACATAATTATGCCCGGTTCGACCCGTCAACGAGCTATGGAGCCAACCGACAGTGAAACATCAACTGAAACACCAACTCAATGTGCGCGCAGCGTGTCCTTCAAGGACGTGTCGCCGGTGTCGGTGCATAGCAGCTCGAATTCAAATGACAGTGGGTATACCCCTGATCCACCAAGGGGGCACCCTGATTTATCACGGAATCATGTCCAACATCACTTACCGCCGAGCCCGGCGCGCACCGCTGCTGCACTGCGCAATTGGACAAATAACACTGCCGACAACAACAATCCAAAAATGACATCGAGATTTCCATCATTGCTCCGGCCCACCCGGTCAATGTTCGATATTAGCAGTATTTCGGCGGGAAATTCGAATGTCTGGAATTCTGCTCATCATCAGAATGGTCGCCACGGTCAACATAATAATAATGGCTATGCGAATAGCATTTGAAACATCACAACAACAACAATGACAGTAAAGGTGGTAGCATCAATGGGTACTACAAGAAAAACAACACCAGAAACGATAACAATGACAACAATAGCACGTACCAGCACCGTGTAAGCACGGACGGTGCCCTACCGGGTCGTTACAAACTACAGCGCGACGCGCGCACTGGCGAATGGCAATACTTTAAGGAGCCGTTGATGTTTCACGACACTAACATCAATAATAATAATACGCATAGTCTGCCTCGTGGCTATGGCGCTAGTAGTCGTAACGGAGTGACGCGTCACCGACAACTGAATAGCTCACGTGACCGACATGTTGTAACCAGTGATCATCATGCTGCAGAAATGGCGAAACACGTTGAACAGTGTGTCCGGGACGGGAAACGGTGGCTCGATCAAATGTTGCACGCTTATCAGATGGTTGGTGATGTTGCGGTTGGGTTCAGGCGGTCAGTATTTTTGAGAATTTTCATGATCAGGGCGCAGGGCAATCGAATTCGGTCGGTTTGTGGTCTGTTTAGTGGTTGACACAACCGACGAATTTGACGAACGCAAAATGACTAAGTTACGCTTTTGGTGTGTCAACCAGTGTACAATCAACGTCGAAAGTGTCGCAATCATCCTTTTGTGCAATACGCCAGAACAACAGACCTTGGTGTCGGCAGTGTCTACATATGTAAGAAATGCAAAATCTTTCGTACACGCACGGCACTAATATTCCGAATTCAGGTGAGCAACGATTCCGAACTGTCCGGCGCCGACCGCGATCGGCTTCGGTCGGATCTGTGGCGCGAGATCGAGTCAGTCATCAATCGACTGCAACAATTTCACGAACAACACGATGTTTCAGCGAACGGTAATAACACGTCGACGTCGAGTCTGAGGAGTGCGTCGCAGCTGTACACTGGTGAGAGGGAATGAGGTTGTTGTTTGGCATTGGGCTGATTGTAAAGTGGGTGACGCAGCATTCCCAGTCGAGTCGGTTTGGGCCGGCAGGAAGAACACTGTTTTGTTTGCGTGTGCCGTTTGCGACCGTCAACCATTCTACGTACGGGCAAACTACACCAACGCGAGCCCGATTTCGAAGGTGGCGTGTATTCAAAACGAATAGAAAGAGGAAATCATCATGCTCCATTTTGTATTCTTCAACGTGTAACATTTTCCCAAATCAGCAGCCACGTCTGAATATTTCACTATTCTGCCAGCTGCAAAATCGAGCTCAAATGTTGGTGTAGTTTGCCTGTACATCGCTCATCATCAAGCTGAACATTTGCGAAACATCAGCCAACCAGCCATTATCTGTCACAGGTGGCGGCACATCGATGGCGTCTCAATCGGAAACGGCAGCGCAAATGCGACAAATTCTGGCAGATGCGTTGTTGGACGACAAGACCGTGCAGGCGTTCAGCACACTGTTGGTCAATCGGTCGCAACCGCACACACCGATGCAATAAATGTGTGTTGACATTAAATTGGCTAATTGTAAGGTGGTTGACACAAAGTCGGCGAGTTTTATTTTGAGGTGTCAACTGCCTTGCCGGGTTATCGTGAAACGTGAAACATCAGCTATTCTGTATTGCACACATGGGTGTCTTTATACCCTGGGCTGATGTTTCACTGGCCTTCTGCTATGACAGGGAATTGGTGTACCTATACTGGCAGGCGGAAAAAAAACCGGTTTTTTTTTCGGAAAAAAACCGAAAAAAAACCGTTTTTTTCCGAGACCCGAATACTTTTCCATTTATTTTTCCGTGGGTACCTTTTCGGTTTTTGATCGGAAAAATATCGGTACTTTATTCCAATTTTGCCAAAAAATTGTAGTGCAAAACTGATGAGTTTTTCAATTTCAGTGAAAAATTGGCTCGAGCACGAAAATTAACCGGCCCAAAATGGGCCAAAAAGCGTGTAAACCAAGTGTTTTCGACTGACTTCAACACTCTTCAAGAGCACTCTCGTCACTTCGAACAAATTTTGCACTGAAATTGTTACATTTTTCGAAATTACGTTCTTAAGTACTGGAAAAGTATTTGGAAAAAAAACGGTTTTTTTTCGGAAAAAAACCGTTTTTTTCCACGAAAAATAAAAAACGGTTCTTTATGACAGTATAGGTGTACCCTACGTGTGTATATATTGGCGGCACCAACTGAATAACTACAATGTGCTCTTTTTAGGCTCATGTTTTCGTTTCATACCATATTTTCACTTTCCGCACCTCACTTGCACCACGATTCTTCGAATGAAACTCGATAATTTTGTCTCCGATAATGCTGTCTTCCACCACAGAGTGTTTGATCCTGACATTTTATTCTTTGTGCTGCAACCGCGTTTTTTTCCGCGTTTCCAGCACTTGGTTGTGTGCTCTATTTTTACACTTTTCTGGTTGTGTGGATAACCCTATTTGGTCATGAAATTTCTGAGCCATCATGAGAATTTATTTAAAAAAATAGTGTTGTTCAACAACCAGATGCAGTATGTGATATGCAAACAATGCACTCAATATGTGAAATGTGGTCATACTAAGTATCCACGGAGCATTTTATACAACTCCTTATTTAGTCATTTTGCGTGCTCTGATGTATACATAACGCCAACATGTTGTGTGATTTTCAAATATTTCTGTTGTGAACGTAACCACTTATTATCATCTGTGTTGTGTAATTCTACAGTGTTCCTATTAGATTCTTCCAGCTAGCTACATACAGTACATGTATGCAGTATTCGGACCAAACCTTGGAAACTTGCGTGTGTGTTTCAGACGATTTTACACTTATTATTTTGAAAATAGATTCGGCCAGATTATATTTTTATTGTGAATTTTGAAAATGTAACTATAATTTTTTGATCATTTCTTTCCATAATATTCAACTCAATAGCCACACTATTTGGTGCTTTAGTGTTTTTGATTTTGTTTTAAAAAAACAAACATTTCTATCAACGGATGAAATGAGTATATCAAAACGATAGATCACTTTGAAACGCTTGATGGCCCGGGTGTATTTTGAATTGCTTCATGTTTAATTTGTGAAGAATAGAGAACGTTTGAGTTTGTTGCCAAAATTCTTCAATTGATACTTTAGGTCAGCACTGATTGGCTGTTGTGTCTAACGGTACGTAATGTTGTCACTTTTTACTTGTGTTTTTCTGTACCATATCTTTTTTTATCTTGCATGCGTTATTTATTTTTTTGGATAAAACGGAAGTGCTCACATTTCGTTGCTTTGAAATGAAGTACTGAGGAAACAGTTGACTCTGTCCGTTCTATGAAAATGATTTTCATAAACATACTTGTCCGCGTTTCACACCCGTGCGGAGTTTGATAACATCAACATCAACATAGTCCTGGCGTGAGGACAACAAATATTTTAATCAAAGACAGTGGAAAAGAAAAAAATCAACTACCGTATAATTAGCCATGTCTGGCAAACGACCGGAGCATTTGGGGCCACCGGAGCTCGTAAGTTGATGAGTGTTTTCGTGCTGTCGGATTCCATTTATGGTCGCTGATTTTCATTGCAATTTCAGTTCTACAATGAGACCGAAGCTCGCAAGTACAGCAACAAGTGCGTTGATGTTTCATTTGTTGCCAGCCCTAAAGCTTCTTGTATCCCCACTCAAGCCTGAATCGAAATTTAGGCCTAAATCGGCTACGAGTTCTCCATTTTCAGTTCACACATGATCAGTATCCAGTCGCAAATGACCGAGCGAGCCCTGGAGTTATTGGCACTGCCCGACGACCAACCGTGCTTCATACTTGACATTGGGTGCGTGAGAATGACAATACTTTTGGGAGAAACTTTTCAAACGCGTTGCCTGATTCGTGACTCGCATTATGTGTGTATTGATATTAGCTGCGGCGGGCACGTGACTATTATACTTGCGGAAAAACTGGTTTTTTATGTTTTTTTTGGAAAAATTCCGAAAAAAGGTCGACAAAGAACAGTAGTGAAAATAACGTATTTTGGACCCATGTTGACAGACAGAGTGTCTTAAGGTGTTTTTGACACTCATAACAACCAAAATGATCAAAACGAGGCACTTTTACATTTCGCGCCTTCGACCAAAGTCTGGCTTAGGCAAATGTTCTATTTTCTGAATTTAGCGAAAAATCTACGAAAAAACATGCTTCTACAAAGAGTTTCCAGGGCCAGGGGCAGCGTTTTTTTCACCTCCAGAAACCGTCAGTAAAACCCGAAAAAGCCGTTTTTATCCGCAAGTATAGGTGAGAATGATCATTGCTTTCGTAGTTATGTTGATCGTTGCGCATTGTGTAGGGGCACGGTTGTAATGAAGCCTCTCGATCAGGTTTCACTGTGATGATTTTTGTCAGTAGAGGTCGAAAACTTCACCACGGCGTAATTCGTGTACAAGCCCTCAGTCACTGTAAAGAGGACAACAGACTGTACCAGGGCCAGGTTAACAGTACTCATATAGTCAAAGATTTTAGATACGTTGCTGTAGTGTATAATTACACCTCGTGTGCTTGTTTGGCTGATTGATGTTTCAAAATGTTTTGCATTACATTCATTACAGATGTGGATCGGGCATCGGTGGTGAGGTGCTAACGGAGCAGGGTCATTATTGGGTGGGACTCGATATCAGTGAAGCAATGTTGGATGTAGCTCTGGATAGAGAGGTCAGCTGCGAATAATAATAAAATACGTTGTTGGATGGTTAGTGCCACGGTTTTTTGCCACTAACCGTGGCTCAAATAGGCGCTAAAAATCTCGAATGAAAATGAATTTCACGATTTTGGCAAATGTGCCGCCAATGAGCCACTGGAATTTCAGGGAGCCAGTACCTAAGTAAGAGTGAGCCACTAGATTTTTTGGCAAATGAGCCGCCAGTAGGCCACTAGCCTATTTTAAAAAAACCTGTAGTGCACAAATGCTTAAAATTAAAACCACAACAGTAACATTATAATCATAATGCCTTTTGTTACCAGGTCGACGGTGATCTGATACTGCAAGACATTGGACTTGGCGTGCCGTTTAGAGCGGGCACATTTGACGGCGCTGTTAGGTGAGTGGCGCATTGGTAGTAAACCCTAAACTCTGAATTTATTTATTGTTTAGTTTTTGGACCTTTCATAACGGAATGTATTTCCGAAAGTCAGGCAATGTTTCAGCATCTCCGCACTTCAGTGGCTGTGCAACGCTGATACGAAAGAGCAGAATCCCAAACGACGGCTTTACCAGTTCTTTTCGACGCTCTATGGTGCCATGGTTAGGCTCTGCTACACGAAAATGAATTTTGATCCTTGAAAGGGTGCCTGTCCCGCTTGTGACCACTTGTAAGAATAAGGGTCTGCCCTGTTTTATTGTGACATAATCGCGTGCTTCTTGGCCTCATTGAATGATAGCTGGAAGGTTAATGACAGATTGGTTGGATGGTTGGATTGGAAAATATTGTTCGAAAATTGTCTGTATGTTGAGTTTCATTGCAGTTATTCTGAGGATCACTTTGACGAGGGCACGCCATGCTGTGATGAATTTTCACGGCATAGTGCATCTCATTATTTGGAGGGCAAAAAGGACACAAAAAATTGCAGACTCGCACGAGTCGTGCCGTGTTCCAGTTCTATCCGGAAAACAGTGCGCAAATCGAACTAATCACATCGCAAGCCACACGTGCCGGATTCACCGGTGGTCTGGTGGTCGACTTTCCAAACAGCACCAAAGCGAAAAAGTCGGTGCTTTTCTTTAATTTGGGTGCCATGGTAGATTTCTTAATTCATTGCCGTGCAGTCAAATGTACACATGTACGCCGCATAGTTTATGTCAAGTTCGGAACCCGAACGCTAACCACGTGCAGTTCTGAAACGTTGCGCACAGCTGCCTGGCTGCGTGTGCGTCTTGCCCGAATGTTTCAAAAGTCGATTTCGGACTTAGATCTGGGCATGAACTATTATGGGGCGTACCTCACGGCAGCGAATCGGGAAAATTTACTACGTATATTTGAAATTAAACTTGGTGATTGGATTGGTGCTGCCTTCGTCACGTCACGTGGTTTCTTGGGTCAATAGTACTTGGATATTAACCTGTGACCGATTTCGACCGGTGCGAAACTCCGTTAGATCCCACCCTTTCCTAGGTCGATTTTAGTGGCTTGGCCGCAGTAAATCTCGGAATATCCTTACTGCATAAAATGCATACAACAAACGCAAGAGTGGATACTGAATCGATCACCAAGTTTGGGTTTCGATTCTTTGTCTGTTTCATTTCATCACAGTGGAGAGTCATACGATTTGGTGGCATATATTTTGAAGCCACACGTACGCACTCGCACTGACGAGGTTCTGGTCCACCACGCATCTGTGCACGCAAGGAAACAGACAAAAGGATCAAGTTATACACGATACTCTAGCACCCCTTCTGTTCGCGTTGCAGAATTTTCCTCGTTCTGTTCACCGGTGGTAGTCAGCCATTGCCCAAAGCCATCGACGAACAAACAGTCAGACAACAGGTGTCGGTGACGCAAAGAAGGTGGGCTTAGATCGGCGTTTCACGATAATTATAGAACAATTTTGCAAAAAGAATAATAAGAGAAAGAAAATAGTTAGACAAAGAATTTATGAATGTTGACTTTCACCACAGGTATGAACAAGTTCGCGAGCAACGCGGCAAGCCGATGAAAAAGTCGAAACAGTGGATTATGAACAAGAAGAATCGCGCCAGACAAATGGGAAAGTATGTTTCTGCAAGAAAACCGTTTTGCGGTTCCGTCTTTTCTATAAAAGTTGCAATAGCAGTGGTGCAGTTGTTCGAGTCGTCTTGATGTTTCAGAGAAGTGCGACCGGATTCGAAATACACGGCGCGGAAACGAAAAACAAAATTCTGAATCTGTCAGCCTTTCAGGCAAACTTCTGATGACAAGCCTGTTGATATTGTGATGGTCGTTACAGTTCTGTTGCCTGTTTTACCATATCTTTATATGACAATGCTCATAATACGCTTGGCAAAAGTTGTGTTGGATAAAAGAGCACTACCGGATCCATGATATAGTTACTGTCCACCATTGCTGTCAGCTTGTACAAGTTACAAACAAGACTTGAATTGTCTGATATGACTGGTCAGCTGCGGTCGCTACAGAGCTACCACATCTTTTGCTCCGTCACTGAAACACAGCACATGACGACTGCTATGTGGCTTATGGTAATGTCGTCAAATCACCGCATCAAATGCTTCATCAAACCACACGTATTATTTCTCGCGCTCATGTGGGGCTCGTATACGTACTCATTGCACTCATGTGACAGTTGACAGCGCTGTTTTTGTGGCATTTTCTGATCGATATGATCAGAATACGAAACAGCTTGTCCGATGAAAAAACGTATTGTGAATCGTCTGTTGGCTTTATAATGCCGCATCTGCAATCGTTGCTGTTGTTGCCATAGTTGCTTTCCAGTTACCCATTTCTGGTTAACTTTCAATCTATTGTTTACCAGTCCAGCGTCATAGATTGAGGTGCGTTATTTTGGTTTAGCGCATACATTCGTATAAGTTTTGTCTCTGTCTGGAATTATCCGTGATGGCGATGGTTCATCGTAAACTCGTCGCATTCACTCTGATGTGTGTCGCTGGATGGCTTGTGAGCGCAGGTGATGTTTCAATCTCGACACAGTTGAACAGCAGAAACTCATTATAATACAAAGAGTCAGTGCTACCCTCTTGGGTGATGAACAGATGATATGATCGGATTGTCACCCGCCCCCACTTTCGGTCACCATGAAGAATATATTCACTATAGGGTAGGTAAATGACGATTTCATTGTAACAAGGCGTGCTGGAGAAGGTGCATTGTGTTACATATGTACATGTTTGTTACGAAACTGATGTGGATGCCCTTACGCAAAGAGGGTGTAGAGCGTACGGCAGTGGCTTGTGGCCTGCCGTCACTTTGGCATCGTGGTAAACGTACAGTACATGCGAATGTGCTTTGTGGGCACGTGCAGCGCATACGGCCCGTGGCGAGGTTGCGGATTCAACCCAAAGTCTAACACCGCGCCTGCCTGGCTGGTCTCGCGGTTAGCATTTATGGCATGTGAGGTTTCGCCGGGGGTTTTATAGTCTCGCTCTGATACTGTACCCTCAGGTTTTTGCGGCTAGCCCTGGCTATCCGTCTGACGAGACCCAGGCAGCCGCCGTATTTTAAGACTTTGGGTCGAAACCGCAACCCCCCACCCGTCGTGTATGCGCTGCACGTGCCCACATCAAAGCACATTCGCATAAAGGGTAGAGCGTATATATATTTCCAGAGTTTCCGATTGTGCCCGGCAAATTTCGTCTGATGGTTGACGGCGAGGCCGCTACGGTCGATATTATCACGCGCAATCTATCGGTGACTGAAATACACAAATGCGGTACGTGTCGCACAAAGTTGATGATCGGTTTTACGTTTCTCACGTGACTTGGTATATTTTTTGAGTCTGTCAAGATTTGTTAAAGGGACATAATTCATATTTAGAAAATGGGACCATTTTTTATTGCTGGAAGTGAAAGCCGCAATCAAGGTGACCATCCTTCAAAAAGAAGTACCGTCGAAAAGTGTCAAATGAACTGTCAAAAAGTGTGCCAAAGGTGCACCTCTGGGAGTAAGCACCAACTGATCTAGCCGCCCCCCGTGCTTGATTTTCAGGCATCGTACGGAAGCAGCACATCACCGAACGAACGAGGTTGGAAAATCGATGTTGCACGATATGATCGTCACACCGACGGAGTAAGTTGAAAAATCATAAGTCCTTCAAAAAGGCTTATTTCGCGATTCTGAAACCGGTTCTGGAACCTGTCAAATTTGCCGTATTGGTTTATGCTTCATTAAAGTGCACCAGTATCGGTGTCCACTCGCAGGTCGATACCTTTGGTGGACCACCTTTTATTGCGTCCACAACGTACATAGTCTTATATAGGCAGTCACCGAAACATTTCCATTTGACTTTCGATCCGGTGGCACTTGTTGACACATCGAACTGAAAACGTTCTTTTACTATAGCAGGAGGTGGTCCCCCAAAGGTATCTACCTGCGAGTGGAACACCGATACTGGCGCACTTTAATGAACATAAACCAATACGAAGACTACGGTCCAGAAAGGCATTCATCGACCCGGCAGTAAGCCTTTTTGGAGAACGATTGTTCAACTTACTCGTCGGTGTGACGATCATATCGTGCAACATCGGATTTCCTACTTCCTTCGTTCCGCGATGTGCTGCTTCCTTACGACGCCTAAAAATCGAGCAACGGGGCGGGTAGATCAGTTGGTGCTTAGGTACTCTGAGAGGTGCACCTTTGGCAAACACTTTTTGACAAGCTTCATTTGACACTTTTTGACGGTACTTCTTTTTGAAGGATGGTCACTTTTGATTGCGGCTTTCACTTCCAGCAATAAAAAATGGTCCCATTTTTCCAAAATATGAATTATGTTTCTTTTGCACTTTAATGCCACTAAACTCGCACAGCGTGTGTGTGTGTGTGAATTTAATTGGCGCGAATGTTGCGTGTCATCGATCAATAGATCTCCACTGTCAAAAAAAAGTCAAGTGAACGATGGCAAGTGCGTATAGTCATTCCGGTTCGACCCTAAACAAGACCGGGACTGGCATACGCCTGAGGCCCCAAACCTCAGCCATATCCATGAACTGATGCCAATTTCAGGCCAGCAATGCACAGCAGACGGTCCTTCATGTGTTGGCTTCAGTCAATACGGCAGCACGTGTCATCTGCATAACGCTGCGTACAACGCGTTGGTCAACTCACAGGTATACCTGTACACCGACTAATTGTAGAATAGTTGACCCAAACAGTTGATTTAACCGCACATCGTGCTACGCGAAGCGAAAAACTGATTACACGTGAGGTTTCACCGGCGGTCAGACAACAGATAATGTGCGTCAACGGGTTTGCGTCGGCCGGTCTGCAATATACGCCCTGTTTCAACAAACAGGCTACAGTCACTGTTCGCCATGCGGTGATATTGATAATGGCCCGAATTCTCGAGAGCGCAACCGCCACCGGGCGTGGTTGCGCCCCCAAACGCGATGATGACAACTTCCAGCTGACTGGCCTCAATTCGTTGCGTGCTTACGCGAACAGCAGCGTTTTTAACGCACGCATGTTCTGGTTCTAGGAATAAAAGGGAATTTACGCACCAATGTGGAGAGCGTAAGATATATCAAAATGCGCTGTTGCGCAACCGCCCCCGGTGGCGGTGGCGCTTTCGAAGAATTTGGGCCATTACGTGTCGTGGTGTCCCGAAAATCTGTATTACGCACTTAACGACTGCATATTCGTTATAGTGACATTTTTCTGTTGTCCTGTTGATATCACTATAACGAGGAGTAACTGTACTGAGCCACAAAAACAGACACGCAGTTTGCAAAATTCAACACTGTTTTGCATCACAGGTCGTCGTCGGAGCCAAGTTCTACGACCGAATCATGGTAACCAACACGAGTGACCCCGTGTTCAAAACGATGCACATCAGTTAGAGGAGACACAAGAGTGTGATACTGCGGCTGACCAAAAGTATATTTTAAAATTTAGTTGACGTGTCATTCGTCATTCGTGTACATTTTTCCGGAAAGCATACACAGTGCCGCTTTTTGTGACGGAATGCGCTTATTTTATTGACAGATCTCACAAAACTAACATTAATAAATAAACGGACATCAATAAACTGGTGTGATACCGATGTTTGTGATATCAAGATACGCGTGTCGCTGAAAAGCTAAAAGATCGGAGTAATCATTGTTTTGATCAAGATCAGTATTTCTGGGACTGGAGAAACCTAAGCCACTACCATGACTACAGAAGCTAGTACATCACTGCTACGTTACCTGCGTTGAGCCAGCATTTTGTGTGAGCGTGCAAAAATTAAAAAATGTGAAAAAGACAGTAAAAACATAAAATGTAAATATCTTCATAATTTTCATAAACGAAATTCACAATATCGCTTGGTTTTTTTGGGAACCGAAGGGAGAATCCTTAGATTCACTTTTATTATTTCGCTTAACTTCTTAGCCTATCTATGGACTCTATCAGACATTTTTAAAGTTTTCGGTTTTTCTCATTCTTGGAATTTGTTTAGGTTTCCACAAACGCCTTACTCAACTGAGTCATGTGACTATGATGTTATCAACCATCATCTGGGGCACGAAAGCGCTCCTAAGCGTCGCGCAACGCCTGCATTCCCACTGAGCCGTATCGCTGAACGCCTGTTTGCCAGTCAATCGCAGAACTGTCGCCCGACCTGATCGGACCTGAATGTGGGGAACGCCAAAGTTCATGCCCTGATTGCCGCCAACCTGAATGCCTGCTCATGTCCAAATGTACTGATGATCTGGAAAATTGCAAAGTTCTTGGTTTATGTGCGTAGAATTGCGTACATTTAACGTTTTGGTAAAGGCAAACTACGCCAAGATGAGCCCTATTTCGAAGGTGGTGTGTATTCAAAACTAAGAGAAGAGTAAAATCGATCGTCAATGCTCCACTTTGTATTCTTCAACGTGTAACATCTCCCAAATCAGCAGCCACGTGTGAATGTTTCACAATTCTGCCAGCTGCGAAATCGGGCTCGCGTTGCTGTTGTTTGTCGATATTAATGAATGCTGATAATGCTGAGAAGATCATGACGATGCGAGTTTCACACATATATAAAATTGTTTTTGCTGTTTGTCTCTAATTTGGACGCACGTTGGTTATTAGGTACTGTAGATAGAGTAAGTCAACGCCAAACTGCACCGGCTGAAATGTGTAGCAAATCTTAACGTCTGAAGTAAAAAAAGCATCTGATGAGTGAGAAATAGGTTGATACTCCTTTAGATTGACTTCGAGAAAAACGCGCGTGAAAAACATGAATGGGGACTGCAAGATGAAAATATGTAGAAAAGGGCGCAAATCAACATGCGATTTGCCGACCATCCGCATGAACAGTGAATCCATTCTGTATGTTCGCTCGCACTTCGCCGTTATCTTCGAAGCCCTGACGCCCATTGATCCACAACGCTCGCCACAGTTTGCCTCGGGAAAATGTTGCCAAAGTTGAATGGTGTCGTTGTTTTTGTTGTTGTTGTTGTTGTTGTTGTTGATGATGAATGTTGTTGTTTTAGGTGTTGTTGATGTGGTGACTGGCTTTCGTGTCGTCTTAGCTGGAAATTCCGGGGGACGTTGTTGTTGTTGTTGCTGTGGTGGTAGCCGATGGTGTTGTTGTTGTTGTTGTCGTGTGAGGCTTAATGAATGTGGTTGTTCTATTGCCGGATGGCGGTCGTAGTTGTGGCTGCGTTCGTGAGTCGCCGTATGAGCGTGTCTCTTGTTGTGATCGGTCGTGCAGTGGTCGTCTGTTGTTGATGTGCTGAAAATACCATAGTAATACGGTGGCCCCCAGTGTATTGTCAACCTTTACAAAGTGTAAACACTCAGCCTGAAACACAAAGCATAATCTTCAGTTTGGTACCCAAAT
>JASAMV010004595.1:0-62087 GCA_030248065.1 Rhynchonema sp. JSB1_4
AAAGGCAAACTACACCAACACGAGCCCGATTTCGAAGGTGGTGTGTATTCAAAACGAATAGAAAGAGAAAATCATCATGCTCCCCTTTGTATGCTACAACGTGTAACATTTCCCAAATCAGCAGCCACGTATGAATGTTTCACAATTCTGTCAGCTGTGAAATCGGGCTCGTGTTGGCGTAGTTCGCCTATACATACATACCATACTGCACTTAGGAAAACTGTAGAAAACAATATTTGCATGCACGTGGATCAGCAAATTTTGGCACCTTTATCCCTGCGACCGCAAGTTCGTCCTTCTGGAATGAAGTTTCCAAGTTACTCCTCGGGGATTCATTCCGAAAATTTCCAAATAATTCTCATGGGGATCATTTGGGGTAATTTGTTCGTTTCAAGCCCTAAACATTATCCCCGCGGGTGTTAATCGGCATCCTCCGGAACTCCCTTTTTTGCCACATAAAAGAAGGACGAATCCATAATTAACCAGTCATGGCGCATTTGCAATTAGCGCATTTATGTATGTACGTATAGGTACGGAGCACATGGTGCATGTTACAAGAGTGCTTAAAGTGACTCTACAATTGATCGTTGACCGCGTTTGTTTGCAGTCATTTTTTCAGAAAATGAAGACTAGGTATCAGAAACCCAGATTTAGGAAATAGATTTTCAAGTCGTTGCTTTGTGATGTTTGACGGAGCCCACACATTTTCACAGGAGGGGAAAAAATGAAAAAAGTTTGAGGCAGGCATGTGCGAAACACAAGGTAATCCAATAGAAGATATTTTCAGCGTTTTATACTCAGACGTTTTTCTCTTAAACGAAATATAAAGCATTGCGCGAAACGCCATGTGTGATAAATAATAAACGAAACACTCCAAAAAATCAAGCCTTTTTAAAGCACCCTTTTACTCTAGCATAATTTTAAGCATCTGTGGCGAATGAAATAAGTTGTCAATTAGAAAAAAAATCGTCTAATTGTTCTGTGTTCAGGATGTGCTTTTCGTTTTTCAAAACCCTACACAGCTCACACAAGGTTTACCACAACATGCGCAAGGCAGCCATGCCACAGCGCACACACACAACAAAGCTTGCCAGCTGAAACATTGCTGTGTTGTCGCTGTGCTGGCTGTGTGTTGTCGTTGTGTGTGCGCTGTGGCATGGCTGCCTTGCGCATGTTGTGGTAAACATTGTGTGAGCTGTGTAGGGTTTTGAAAAACGAAAAGCACATCCTGAATACTAGATAATTAGACGATTTTTATTTCTAATTGACAACTTATTTCATTCACCACAGATGCTTAAAATTATGCTAGAGTAAAAGGGTGCTTTAAAAAGGCTTGATTTTTTGGAGTGTTTCGTTTATTATTTATCACACATGGCGTTTCGCACAATGCTTTATATCTCGTTTAACAGAAAAACGTCTGAGTATAAAATGCTGAAAATATCTTCTATTGGATTACTTTGTGTTTCGCACAGGCCTGCCTCAAACTTTTGTCATTTTTTCTCCTCCTGTAAAAATGTTTGGGCTCCGTGAAACATCACAAAGCAACGACTTGAAAGTCTATTTCCTAAATCTGGGTTTCTGATACCTAGTCTTCATTTTCTGAAAAAATGACTGCAAACAAGCGCGGTCAACGATCAATTGTAGAGTCACTTTAAGTATAGCGCCTGCGGGCTTGTATGATGCCAAGCGGATTTTCTCTCCGGTTCAGTGCTTTTTGATGAAGCCTCAGAATGTGTGTCACCATTAATAGTACAGGGAACTTTCATGCGCCCACAGGCTGAAGTATACTGTAATTTCCTCTAATAAAAGCCCTGTGATATTCTATTTTTCACCTATTCTTTTTGAGGGCTTGTATTAGAGGGTTCTGTTAGGACGATGCATCTATTTTTTCAAGTGTTTTTCGAAATAATAACCTTGCTGGAAGAAGCAGGCTAAAATCATACTACCGTCAGGGAATGTCAAGAAACGAGAATTTCTAATGAAATGTCAGCATTGATAAAAAGAACGCCGAACAAAATATTGGGGGGCTTCTATTATCTTCTACTATTGCTAGGAGTGGGCTTTTATTTTATCAGACATGGCCTGCGAGCGGGCTTCTACGAGGATGGGGCTTCTATATTTGAGGAAATATTACGGTAATCCTTACTGGAACGAAATGTCACGTTTCCTGTATGGACTTCGGGTTCGTGATTCATACCGTACCGCTCACTGTGAATCATCAGCTCGACCCAGCTGCTCAATGCATGTGCGCACATCTTTATTAGTCTGCCATGTGGGCACTGGAACATTAATTTAAAGCAAAACAAATAATCCTGACTTGATTTGGAACAACAACAATCAACACTGCATGCGAGATGCGAGGTCATAAGAAACAGGTGCATGACACATCATGATGTCATGAAAAGACAGTCCCAAAACCTGGAAGTTGATGTATATGTAATCCTTGGTAAACAGTAAACATTTTCATCCTGCAAAGATGGGGACTTCGGGTCAAACCGAATAATAAACATGCAAGATGCAAAATGCATGCAGGCAACAGTCGCACATGGCGATCGCAGGAATGAACAAATACAAAACTCGAGACGAGAACATTTACCGCTGGTGATCCGTCTTCGAAGATCACCTGAAAAATCACAATGACTTGCATCGCTTCGATTTCCACAGTGCGTAGCAGTGCGTAAACGAAGAAAATATGCGTTGTCATTAAGAATTTGGACAGGCAGCACTGTTTCCGTGATGAGGGCGTTATGTGCTTTTGCATAACTGCAGTTTTTAACTCCCAATTGCGGTTGAAGCTCAAGCTCCGGTTTCGAGAAGTTCCGAATCCTAAGGTCACTGTCACAGTCGGATATCCCGACTCCGAAAATCAACATGCCTCACACGTTATCTGCGTGACAAGAACGCTGTATTTACCCAAGGTCAGTTTTTGATTCCGAGCTCCGGTCCCAGTTCCAGTTCTGGTTGTTGGAGCATCGGATCTAAAAACAAAGATCACCATCGGAGACCCCATCCTTAAGACCTATGACGCGAAAATTACCTATTTATTCGTTAATACCAATAAAGACAGAAAAAGAAGGAGAGAGAAAAAAAAATTTCGCCGTTTTTGAGCATCATTGACCTAGTATCAAATCAGGAACTATTAAACCGATCAAGCAAAAAATTTTATATAAAATGCGACATCATATCAAGAATGAAGCCATCTGATTGTGTTTTCGACCCATTGAACTTGAACAGCCTCGTGTCGGTCATCGCATTGATGTCGCAGATGGAGCAACGAATGGAGTTACTTAGCAACATATAGCATGTACTCGCCGGAAATCAATGGTTCTTTATACTGAAAGCATTCTTCAAATTTTAGTCCGAGGAAGAAGGGCATCAGTTTCAAACAATATAGATCACTTCCACAATCCCACTATCTTGTGAACCATCAGTTGAATGGTGCAGCGTTGTGGAGCGGACACGCTTGGGTGATGTGTCTCTAACGGGGGATAGGCACGTTGCCGAAGACACCCCTACCACTCTTACGCCGTGAGAAGGTGGTTGCAGTTCGTTGTTGTTGAATTGCGAATCATTGCCAATGGACAATGTTCTGGTGGTCTGCTGCGGCACTGACAGGCAGGACCGGGTCGGTTTGAGTGAATTGGTCGAATCCATTGTCAATGTACGAGCTCGATCATGGTCACGCTTGCGCATTGACGCTGTGGCCGAGATTGGATGCGGACTGCCACGTGGCGAAGAGTGCAGTTCGATGTTGAGTGTGGAATTCAGCCAACGCGCAGAGTCACAGTCGTATTGCCAGGAAGCTGCAAACGTTCATGGCAAAACGTCATATATTTCAACAAATTTAAAAAAGTGTAAGATCATAAATATTGTGTCCTAATATCGAGCGTCAAGTGTATACGTACATAAGGTGGTGCATGTTTAGGTAGCGTCCAACAATAATTAACGGAGAATTTATGCCCTGAAGCCTACAGTACGAAACCCCGTGCCTCGCCTGCGTGCTGCTGTTGACCGACACATGCTGGACCGGACACATTTTTCGAAACGTTTCGAAATACGTTCCTCCACTCAGATTCGGGTTGTTTCAAGCTGTGTTGTATCCGAGTGTTACGGAACGAGTGAATCATCAGGTTAGCGGTAAAGTTCTCGAATGTCCACCATCTCCGTCCAACATTCTCGAAACTTGTATCTCCGTCCACCATTCTCAAAACTTGTTTTGGTGAAAAGCTGTTGGAGACAGTTGGCCTACATGGCGACGGTGTGAACTGGGTATAAACTTTTGGGCGCCATCTCCGTCGATTATTCGCAAAAGTTGTCGAATGTCCACCATCTCTGTCCAATCCAAACTCCACCATTTTCGAAACAGTTGCTGAATGTCCACCATCCCTGTCCACCACGATAATGTGCATTAAATCTTGAATTTCCAACTTTGACCACTCCCTCCGCTTGACAATTTTTTAATTTCTTTTTCAAATTGCCGCCCTTGAAATTTCAGGGAAATCCTGTGTCGGTCATGTGTCTTAGTGTCGGTCAACAGCATCGTCCCCTCGCCTCCAACCCTAAGAGATTTGCAGGTTGTATGACCAGATCGCTTCGAGACCAGGAGAACGTGGCATACAACCTGCAGATCACTTCCGGTCTGAGGCGAGGCACGAATTCTGGTGCTTTACGATTCAAGCGGCGCAGACTTCATGAAATCTGTGTTGAGTTGTTGTTGGACCACAGATCGATGAGGCCTTTGTACATACCTCCAATGCCCGTAAAAACTGCCCGAAACGGGGACAGTTTTCTGCACACCGTCAATCCCTCCCTTCACAAATTGTTCCTCAACGCATAATTTAACATTATGAAACATCAGGCAGACTTCGACACTTTCAACTGGCATCAAAATAATCAAAATCAATGTGTTGATGTTTCAATCTGAGCGCACACGTTCTGGGCTCAAGCGTTCATGACAACGAGTGTGCAATGAAAGTACGATTCTCAATATTCTGAACTTTGTAATATGCCCACCGCACCAAGCCGACCATCAGTTTCATTCTCAGCTTTCAGGTTGATGTTGGCGAACGACAACAGCAGCGGGATGGCCAGCGGGGCTTGTGCAATCGATGATATCGTGCTGGTGCTCTTCACATCACCGCTGAAGATGCCCCCTCCGGCCGTGCGACGATCGCCCTTCAATTTTCCAACTTTTAGTACAGTCTACCCTCTTTATAGTGGCCCTCCGTAAGATTAACCACCAAGCGATGCTATAACTTCTATGTACTTGTATTTACGAAGTGGCCGAAAACGAATTGTTGCGATCATGCCACAATAAAGCAGGTGGACTGTGTTAGCGCACACAAAAATCGAACAACAGAAGGGGATTTACACAGAAAACTGAAACTTAAAAAAGAAACGTGAATTGAAACATCATTCAGCAGACCTCGCAACCGCATTGCAGACAGTTGAAGGAACTCGCTTTTGTACGTTTGGATTTGCGCTGCTTGCGTTTCAGCTTGGTCTTCCATTTGCACTGCTTGTTGTGTAAATCGTATTGTACTTGGAATGGCTGCAAAATTAAATCTTTGAAGGTTGGGGTTTCAGCCTCTGCCAAATCAGAAACCTGTGTCCGAACCTGAACTTGAAAAAACCTGCCGAGGCATTGTGCGTTCCCAACGGGAAGCGACCCATTATCTATATAGAGGGATCCATCTGACTTTCAACCACGAGTACTGCTGTCAAAATGGTGAGTGTACTGGACGGGGTATACGTACATATGTAATGTGCCTTACGCATTGAACTTTTCACGAGGGGACAAATCGTAATACTGTACGTGTGCTTCCGCTCATATTTCCAGATGCGATCAATTCTTATACGAAGTATTTGAAATTCGAAGCACGCAAATTTTCCTAACCAGTGCACACGTCGTGTCACCATCAAAAATCCTTTGTGAACAAAAAGTTGCTCTCTTCGACGGGCAGTCGAAGCCAGGTCATCTACATACCTCTCTTTACCAACTCTTGCTCTACTCTTAACTGATGTTAGTCTTGTTTGTTACTATATCAATATTGAGTTTAAAAGAAATTGCTTGATTTTGGGATTTCCATTGAAATTCTCACCAATCCATTCCAACCGTTTCTTTACTGCTTTTTTGTCCAAGGTGGATTCGAGCCCACTTCCAATCGACCTGCCAAACAGCATCATCTATCCAATTAGGCTACCCCAACCTCACCTGCAGCATGTCATGATTGCCAAATATCATCGGCGACACGCAGTACTTGTCACTTAAGTTCGAATCCACACTTGGCGACGTATGCATAGTTCGAGACGTATTGGGCATCGAATAAAATGACATCGATGGCTGACATTGATCAATCGATAAGTGATTGATTATCAGCACATGATCGGACTTCAAATTGTGCACGCTTTTTACACGTCAGCGTGACGCAATGTTTATAGATTCACAGTGCCATTTGAAAGCATATTAAAGGTGCCATCTGGAGATTTCAACAAGCGAAATTTTCGATGAGCTTAATGCCGTTTAAAATTTTGTTGACGACATTATCGCGATTAGCCAACGCAATTTCGACCTTCCCGCGCATGACGTCACTTTCATGGACTGCTTATGATTTCTGAGAAATTCGTTATGCTTTATTTATACACAATAGTGGTTATCGAACATCTTGACCTTGAAGCTGCCGCCTCATCGCAGAGCCTTAATAACCGCACTTCAACTTCAATTAAGTATAGAACCAGCCGGCATCGAATAAATAAATAACCACCGTGTTTGTGGCACTCGCACGCGATTAAGCAACCTATGCGGTACATACAAGGGTCAGCAGATCCACACAAATCTGTGATAATGAGTTTGACAGCAGCAATCCAGTATTACAGTGTAGTCTCGTCATAGCGATCCTTTATAATAAGGGAAGTTTGTTACGAAGGGAAAATTTTTGAGCGCTGTTTTGCTTCGCGTCTGCTGTTACATAACCTCCTATGTTAGCACTGTACGTAAAAATCGCGAATATTCTTTACAGTGAACAAAAATACCGTGTTATACAGTATCACTACAAACAGGACAGACTGTATCGTAGTTCATAACCAACTGGCGAGCGGCATGCAAGCACTGCACGGCACGTTAATTAGGGAAGGACCCCTGTCATAACGAAACAAAACAATACTCACATTGATGGCATATGGAAATGTCACCAGCCCCACGACGGTTGCGGAGGCACAAAAGAAAATCTAAATAATCCTATGACTGCACTTACTACTTGAATGTGATTCACTCTCAAAATCAGAATATCTAAGTAAGAGACAGTGTTCAAAGCCATTTTGTGTGAGCGATTTCCCCAAGAGGTGATTAGCGTCGCTTGTGTTTCTGACACTAAGGTAAAACGTGAGTTATTTTCACTGAAAACGGAGCCTGACTGCAAAACGTGTCATTTGCACATGCGGCAAAGCCTCTCAAGCAATTATTATTGGGTTAATTACTGGCCAGAAAATATCCCTGTTTTGATGATGATATTTATGTAGATTTGCTTTTAGAGTCAGATATTGTTATGCCAGTCAATTTTGTCAGTCAGTTTTTAACACAACAGGCAATCATACTGTGCAAACAACTAACTGTTGTCAACAAAAGCATGAAAACATGCCTATCTAAGCAGTGCATTACGTTGCGCATTGCTCATCGTGGAATTATACCGCACTTTATGTTTTGGCTTTGGCTTGGGCAAAAGGCGAAACAGCCGAAAAAGAATGTGGAGACATGAATGAAGTGAAAGTCCCGAGTTGAGTCTGCACAAAGTACCTAATTCGATAATGGGCCACTTAAGTAAAGTGCCGTTGGGAAAAGGAAGTTTTTTAATCGAATCATATCACAAGAACAACATCATTTAATTTTGATTGAGTACAGCAAATTTGATACGGGAATGAACATCTCATGCAAACAAAATAAATCTCAAAATCAAGCAAATGCCAAATGTACGATATGGGACAGTATCAAATTTGGTGGTCGGCCCGGTCTGGTTTTGTGGGACTAGCCAGTCCGATCACCATAACCATATTGCGCATAATCGCTACCGCGAGAACGTCACGAAACTGTTGGCGGGCAATTGTGCAACGCGTGCCACCGATGCCTTCTGATTAGTATTTCTCGATCGAAACTGTTCCTTTTCCAGCGAATATTGTTCGTTTTCGATCAATAGCGTTTGCAAATCGATCACAGCCAAATCCGTGGACACCGACGCCGGAATTGAATCGTGCAAAGTCGACAGGATTGATTGGCTGTCCAGCTCGGATTCGACGGTCGTTTTGACGATAAAGAACACGGCCAGGGCTGGGATGTCGTCGAGGAGACTGAAACATTAGATTTGGGGATGAAATTACTGCAAGGTATGGAATTGCTCAAGAGGTTTCCTGTACCTTATTAAATATGGTGCGACTCTCTGATTGATATTGACTCCTTTTCACAATCAAACCCTTGATGATGATCGACAGTTTTGGTAGTCCAAAAAGAGCCTATGATTAGCTGTGTGGTAATATACTGCGATACACAGGTTCTCATAAGGTCACTACAAAGAGCGTCTAACTGTGAAAACACCACAAATTTACTTCCTTACCGGAACTCCGTCACCTCGGCACCTTCGTAAAATGGTTGAATGCTTTTATCGTCTGTGAACAGCGAGTCGAGCTGAAATTACAAATTCAAAACGTGAAATCATCAGTATGAACAAATATTAAGGTATCCTTTTGATAATGAGACCGCGAAACGGTGAAGCAATCTGCAGGGCACTTTTTGGAACCACATTTTGTGGTCCCCAATCTATTCGCCCTTCACATCGTGATCATTCCTAATGGTATAGTGAGCGACCGAAAAGTGACGGGTCCCGATTATTTCACCATAAAGAGGGCAGACGAATTTCTTTCTGACCTAGTTTGCGAAACATCAGTCAGCCGTGTAACTCACCAACGACACAAACTGTTCAGCCCTCTCAATGAACACATGCGAATGTTTGTCCCTCAATCCCTCGTCCAATCGCATCAACGTCCCATCCACCACCAACATCTGACCCTGATATTGACGCACAAGTTTGACGATCGAAGAGTGCGTGCGCACTGAAACAATTGTAAGGTTGTGTTTCAAGCCATCTTGAAGAATTAGCGGGAACTTTGTGCGGTTTCGTTCGACATGGATCGACAGAACAGATCAAATTTCCAGGTGAACAGGCCAAACGTAGTAATCTATAATCAAACTGATCAGTTCATCGCAGCATCTTGCGCGGGTGCTTAGTTGGGCATTTTGTTCAAGACACAAAATGCGTATATCAAATGAACGTACCTTGTGACACGACCGCAACAGTGAGGGCGACAAGCACACCCAGCACGATGAGTAGCACCAACACCAACATGCCCAACTTCCATTTGTTCTCTCTCCAGCCCTTGGCACACCCGTACAGACACGTGGACTGGTCGCTGCGAATTGTGGATGAATCGGCGACAAGGGTACCTGGGGGTATTTATGAACCAGTACGTTGGAGAGAACTTGGTTTGCTGTGCTAACGCTTCTTGTTCAGCTGGTGTTTCGTGGTTTGAGACACAGCGGGTATTACATAGTTAGTGATGACCTTATTTAAATTTTTGTATATCTATAGTATATTTATACCGTATCAAACGCAGTGATCGATACGGCCTGAATCGGTTGTTTGCGACTTCACTTTTTTAAGCCACGAATAATGCTTCGAGATTGACTGAACGACGCACATTTCGACAAATACATTTAGTCAATTCCTAAGCAGGGTATATTGTATCACAACGTTTTACAAGGGGCATAAGGAGTCAAATCTAGATATAACAAAATGCCCCAACAAAATTCAAAACGCACCAGGTGCATTCACCCGGCCATAATACGACCCATTACTGTGCAACGAACTCATAGTGGTGGACGGCGCACTATGACTTGTAGCGTAGCCCGACATTACGCTCGGCGGCCCAGTTGGCTGATGTTTCGCCGCATGCCATCCAATGTACGAATTCGCACAATAATCCCCGGACGCGCGAGTGGGTTCGCGAAATATGTGCGCTTCTTCGGCGATTTTGTGATAGACCATCGGCTGACTTTGATACATCGCCCACGGCTGTGCGTAGGAATGTTGTGGATAGACACCTTGTGGTGACTGCGAGGGGTAGCCTGCCGGATTGATGTACACCGCATTCTGACTTGTGTAGATACCCTGTGCTGCGGGCAAGACAGCTTCCCGGTCAGGCGGAGGAGGACTGGATTCGGAACTGGACGTGCCACTGGCACCCCCATTGGGACTGCCAGCTGGGGATGTCATATTGCTGCTTCTCGTTGAACGGGATCCTCTTGGTGCTGCTACGGGACCGGTTGGGGTCATTTGATGGTCACGTGACGTGCTACGACCACTGGATGAAGAGGCTGAGCTCAGACCACCACCAGCTCCGAACCTGTTGTAGAGGGGCTGAAAGGGGGTTGCGATATTGGGTAACTCTCCGATGCACCTACATGATGTTGTAAATTAAGCAACTGCTGGCTGGGAAGTGTGGACGTGGGCGATTTATTCTGCTCACTTTTGTCAAGTTTGGTTGTCAATGTCAAGGAAGGCGACTAAAAAATGCTGAAGAGTCGTGCATCAACGTACCTAGTTTTTTGGCCTCATTCAAAACTAATTAAAACACACATGGAAATCAGGGCATATCACCACATGCCCGCATTTACAACGCGAATGGCGCTTCCAGAATTAGTTAGTTTTCATTTTAGCGCGCAGTTGCGTTTGCGATTATTGCACATAAACATTCCTCATTTATTGGCATATTTTTCGGGTCGAAAGCTGCGCGTTATTTGGAACATTCATGAGCGAATTTTGTTCATGGTTGAGTGATTGGCTAGCCGAACAGCACAGTGAAAATGGAAATACAACGATCATCGCATGAAGTCATGGAAATATCGGTTTAGATCCGCGTTACATGTCATAAAATGTGCAGGTATACAGTAGTGCGTATTTGTAGTGAACGCATGTTCACACAAATTGCCGTCTAAATGTTGGTTGTTTTCCGTTGGTCTATGTCTGGGTGAGGTTTTGAAAAACAAATACACGGGTCACAAATGATCCACTACAACGAGACAGAACTGTGGGAACACACACATTCAAAAATGACCTCGTTAGATGGGCGAGCGTGCAGCTACAAACATGGCTGGCGGCTGGGTATAACGCGTCAATATTTCTATTCACAAAATCATATCAGTTTTTTTTGGGTTGAAAAGGAAACTGACAATCAAAAGTGCAATTATCGCAATAAAACATCGTGCGACACACAAAAGAACAAGGAAAACAGCCTTGTTTATCGGGAGCAATAACAAGGTTGAGCCACTGCTTCGAAAAACACTCGGTTTTGTGCGCCGTATGTTTCTTAGATGAGCCGGTACCGAACCTGGTGATCGGATCAGATCGGTCTTGGTCACGGACCCTTTTGTATTTTCAGCATGAACAGCCAGCTGCGATCGGCGGCACTTTTTAAAAATTACACAATCAGAAAATCACGTGACATTCTTCAACAAAAACAGACCCTTGACAAATACCTGTCTGATCACCAAATTTGACAGTACCCGTCAAGTCAACGTATGCACCACCCCATATACAGTAAAACAGTAAAAATCCCACCTTGTTCAATCAGGCAACCAACCTGTCTGTGCACCTCATGCCATCGAGGGTAAAAGTAGCTGACTGGTGCTGCAGCAGCCCCCATCCAGGTGGTCGGGGGTGTCGCAGGCCATCGGTAGGGCATGATGTCGTGGTCGTTTATGGTTGCTGCTGGTATGGACGGGGCACTCAGACACGAACGGATGCGTAGAGCTCGGTAATCGTCACTGAGGAACACGAAACGAAGCGCGTCGAACTGGGAGACGGACTCGGCGAACAACGGTTTGAGTGTGATCTGGTAGGGGTTGACACTGAAATGAGAATTTAGAATATTAATTTGCATATTTTTATATTATTGCACAAGTTTAGGAATGAAAAACAATAAGACAACAACTCAGTTGACATACCACATGATTGCATAGCAAGGCGAGAGGTTTTTTGCGCGGTATTTGTTTGTACTAACGTTTACACAGAACAATACATGAGTGTTGTTCAAATTTCTTTTGAAAACGTATATTTATACATGAACGATGTAGAGTAGATACGTTATCGTTTTCATATGTACAGACACCAATTTGAACGCTTGTGGGATTATGTCATTACAAGCCAGGTTATTTAAACTTGGCTGTTCTATGCGATGCACTCAGACAAAAACTCGGAACTGATATTGATATAATTTGCATAAAGTTATGCTGACAGGCGTATCAAAGTAAAAAGCGTTTGAATTAATTGCGCAGGATTTATAGACCTACTTTTGCTTGATCAACTGATGCGCAAGTCCTACTGCATATACCTGTTGCATCCACATATCAATATTAATCAAACAAAAATCGAAAAACTAAAAGTGGACAGGTTCACATCGATCAATTTGTTAACTTTGAGAGTGAAAGCAATCGGCGCAACTCTGATGTGCAGGCACGCGGACAGAAATTCTGATTAGAATTGATAAATAATAGACATGACGCAGTAGCATCACTTTCTGATAAAAGTAGGGTGACAATTGTGTAGTACAGAGTACACATAAACACTAATTTCCTATAATTTCTTGATCAAGAGTGCACGCTTTCGAGATAAACTCCATGATCTTGATTTCACATGTCACATGCTCAGGTTCAAGTTTTTTGCTGTGAAATATTCTCAAAACCAAGTGACCAAACAACCATAAATCATCACGAGCAGGTAGTAGTACTAACAAACTCATTTTTCGACACTCAACTCTTATCAAAATACCAGGCCAACACAACACGCTATAAAGGCGAGTGCGAAAATTCAAATCCATATAATTTTCCGGGTGAAACCACGAAATGTTGGTTAGTGGAGGGACAAGGGAAGAAATCCTGACATCACAACGCAACCAAGTCAAGGTCAACGTTCACCCCACTTGTGATGGAATTTGTGATGTACGTTGATGCATAAATCCATGCGAACGAGTTACATTTTGTGAATTATTGGTGTAAGAAAGTGAGATATGGAATAATTCACTACAGTCATGCCTCTTGATAGTGAAAATCTGCGCGTTATATCCAGTCCCTTCGCAGCGAGCGAACACCAAAAGAGAAATGTTCGTGACCAACTGTTGAAGTTCAGTTCGAAGCTCAAGTGATTTTAAAATTTCAAAAATCCATAAGAATAAACTCACCGAGGCATGACCGTAAAGTGATCCCGACAGGAAGCAGCTTGACACAAAGAACGACTATGTGCATAAACAACACCATGAATGCAATAAAGGCGACCACACTCAAAGGCAGAGTCTTGATCTTTGCCGCGAAATCCGACGCGCAACTGGGAAACTTTCGCACTATACTACTGATATGAATTCCAAAAACTTCAAAAACTACCGAAAATATCAATAAAGCGAGTTTCCGGGCAGGGATGTTTTATCGATATAGCGATCATTTTGCTGAGACTGATTTACGACGTCAAGATTGCTTTGACATTTCGAGATCCTACGCGTGTCAACACACACGTCAGTTTGCAGAAAGGTAATCCACAAGAAATCAGGCCAGAATCTCTCAAAATACGCCGATTGATATTCGCTTCACACAATTCTGGATCCTACAAAATCCACACCACAATCATCAATAATAAACAGCAACAAAGCCCGAAAAAACGACCGATTTACTCGTGCATGATATTTACAGAGCATTGTGAGCTCGGGAAAGATTACAGTGCTGAAAAGCCGACAAAATCAACATTCAAACATACAATTGATGTTGGAGATAAAATATCACCTCAAATCATGTGATTACAACAATCGGGGAATCAATCGTTCACAGGAGGACGGACACAAAATAGGGCAGAGTCGAAAATGCTCATAATAATAGAGATCAGACATGAGACGACAAATTCACAACAAAATGTAGAATGCACAATTATTTTGGTTGGTGACACGGTACATTGAAAGAGGAAAACATGATCCCATACAATCTTTTGGGGACTTGTGACCCGAAATTAATTCATTTTCTCAGATGAAAGCAGCAACTTTGGATGGAGTGCAAACTCGGGTAGAAAGTGAGAGCAGATTCCAAAACTTCAATGCGGATCATTGCATCCAAGTGAAGTGCTGAACTCAATTTGATCATTGTGGTGACAAAAAACGAGTGTGAACTTGATCTACATGGTAGACTACATGATTTGCAGTGGCAGATGTAATCAAGTCCAACACGAATAAAACTCAACGCCAGATGCATAAAACACTAACCAAAGACATTTGTTTGGTGCAAAAATCGCACCAAATGTCTGAAGGCCAAACAATGATAGAGTGCACCACAACACGAGAGCACACCGCCATATTATTACAAATTGATCGAAAATCGTTGCGTAAGCAAACATACCGGAATAAACACTTGGATAAATTGTTGTTTCATAAATTAATGCAACATTGACCCCAAGGCATGACTGGATAAGAGTAAAACATGTTGTTGTTGACAGAAAAACGAGACAAAATGCAAAAAATTGCACACAAATATCCAACTCAACGAATTATCTGAGCGTCTCAAACACGCTGTTACTATTTTCATTCACAATCCTCTGTCGTTTAGTGGTCCTCGTTGTATTTGGCTGGCGTTCATTAAGCATTGGTCCCTTTCGTTTAGTCGAATTATTGGCATTGCGCAATGAACTAAAGTCCTTCTGGGGAGACAACCGTTGGAATAGGGATCGAGCCGATACGATTTCGGCACTGGCTGCTGATTGGTTGGATTCAAACATGCCCGTTGCCGCTGCCTTGCACGTCGCACGAAGGTATTTGGCATCGCGCGATAGTAGGGAATCACCATAGTCGACGGAGGGACGGGGTTTGTGAAGTAATGCTGATGACGATATTGATGCAGCCTGCGTGGCATCGAATTTGGTACGAATCCAAGTAGGTATTCAGGCAGTGATGTGGTTGGGGGGGGGGGGGGTATGGGGGTATTACGGTAATACTATTACCCCCCCCAACTGCTAGGTAGCTTTCTTGCTCCGAAACCCATACCCCCCCAAACTGGCTACCTAGCTTTCTTGCTCCGGTCACCAAGTAAAAAAAGTGTTCATTTTAGTGCCAAAATGACCATTTTATGGGCCAAAATGGTCAAATTAGTTCAAATTTTCTCACACGTGCACAAAAATACGCATTTTAAGGCTTATTTTAGCATAATTTCGAGCAATCTTTATACCCCTGTTTTTGACTTCTGGACCAATACCCCCCAAATCGGGGTACCCGGCTAGCTAGCTAGCGTTCTTGCGCCGGACCCCTCCAGCTAGCTAGCTTTCTTGCTCGGACCAACTACATCACTGTATTCAGGTATCCAGGCATTCATATAGTGTTTCCTGTTTTTCTTGGTCCAAGGAAACGCGCGAGCCCGTGTTATAACTGAACTTCTAGTTGAGGTCGAGATTACAATTTCGATTCAATCAGGCAGCTGGCAAAAACGTGTCAAAGTTTGCCTGTGGAACACTGTAGTGGCTGGGGGGGGATGGGGGGGGGGATTCCCCCCCTAAGGGGTATCTATCTCGAGTCAACCCTTAGGGGGGGGATGGGGGGGGAAGGGTATCTATCTCGAGCCGACCCCAAAGGGTATCTCGAGTAAGTAGATTTATGGATTTTAAAGGCAAAAATCGGTGTTTTTCGACCTCGGGACCACCAAAAATCGCGCGCTTCGCGCGCAAACACCAAAAATTGGTCGTTTTAGGCCAATTTTCGGCAAAAATGTCAAAAAGTACCCATTTTTAGGCCAATTTTGCAGTAAAATTGCATGAAAAAAACGGCCTTTTTTCGCCTTTTGACGGACCATAGGGGTATCTTGGGTAGCCTCTGGGGGGTATCTCGAGTAAGTCCGAAACCTTCCCCCCCTAGGGTATCTTGGGTCGATTGGCCTGCCACCACACTGCTGTGGAATCTAACAACAACACTGTTTCACATGCTCGCTGTTAGCTTTGTGCGTGTGCGCTGCCAGCATGTCAATGAAACATTTCACCATGTTTGCTGCTGAGTGTCGTGCTTGGATTAACAAGGACACATTCTTAATCTCTTTCATTGGTTTCTGCAATCTCGACCCCAAACTGGAGTTGAGTTATAACGTGGGGTGGCTTGTTTCCTTTGACTTGCATAAAAAGGAAACACTATACCTGTTGTATACTAACCCAGAATTATTTTCGGTGCTTGTGAAGCTCGACCCCAACGGTAGCCTAGTTATAAAAATGGAAAGTTGTGACAGATTAATATTATCTATTAGTAGAAGACACCATAAAAAGTGAGAGCTTGATGAAGGCAGCAATGAAAAGGAAAAAACAGAGAAATAAATGAAGGCAAAAAAGCGAGCAAGAGCAAATTTAAAAAATTGCGCAAAAATAAAAACTTTTTTTGTAAAATACTAAATAAACTAACAACCTAGCCCCATAAAAAGCAGAGAAAAAACGAGTTCCTAGAGAATCGGCTTTTACAACCATTTTCTAGACTAGGAAAATTAGAAATTAAATTAACGAAAGAAGAAATTAATAATAGCTAGATAAATGGCTGTCTTGTTTGGGCATGGACCCACAGTTAGGCTGAGGCTCAGGCTTAAGTGGCAGCCTAACCATATCATTAGGGCTAAGCCTAGGCCTAACTGTTAACTACCATCGGGTGGCGAGCATTACTAGTCTATTTCCGTATCAAAACCGCCGTGACGGGCATTTTTACGAGAATTTTTTCTTCATTTTCATGCCTATTTTTGTTCAAGATGAGCAAACGCAGCTAACAACCGAATGGCGCAGCGAAACAAGGTCATGCAGCAGTAAAACCTCACGCAAATTTTGAGAGCAGTCATTCTGTAATTTTCAAATCTTAGCGAGATCGGATGCTAACGTAAATGCACTTCTGATAACAAAACAACAACACAATGCTCGCGATGGACCACCTGCATCAACCAACCATCATAGAAGCCGACTTTGTGAGACATACGACATCGTCAGTGTGGTCGAGTGTCGCATTGTTGGCAGTGTCGCACACGGATGTCTGTTGCGACACCATCCGTCGCATTGTGCTTGTCGGCATCAATGACGCGATGTCATCGATCTCATCATCGTCATCAACAACTTGATTGGTATGATCGACATGTGCTATGGATCGGTTGCATTCGGCCATTGGATCGCGGAGCACAGTCTGTTCGGCGGCAATGCGTTCGGTTGAGTCTGTGATGTAGATATGTGGTATGCTTAGCAAAATACGAAAATCGTCCAAGTTATGGTTTAATTTGCTTCGCGAACTCATTTATTTTCGACTGTGGCAGAAGCCTTTGATCGATTTTGTTCATTTCACGCTTGATTTGTGTGCCGAATCAAGAAACAGTTCTTGATCAATAAGATTACTTCTTGGCGTCTGTAGGCAATTAAGCTTGGAATAAGACGCTACGTAATCATGAAACTAACAGCGGAATCGCCATCTCACCTTTGTCCATGGCTTGAGACTGTTGTTCTCCATCCGTTATCTGTGCATCGCCAGCTTTGGCAGCCTTCATCCGTCCGCCCATCAACGTGCTGATCATCATGTCATCGATTTCATCACGATTCGCAATCGATCGCGCCGCTCGCTGCAGCACTTTTTGGGTTTTTTGTGAAAAGTCAATGAGACGTAAACGAAAACGCCAAGATCAAAAGTGACCAAAACAGATCGCCAAGCTTGATGTCGGCCGCCAACACAGCCACCAACCAAAGCCGCTTTCTCCAACAATTCCGTCTCATTGTCCCCATCCAGTTCATTATCATCCAATATCGCATCCAGATCATGCGCCACGTTGTCACCATCATCGTCAGCATCTGCTTCTGTGAATCAAGAGAATTCGATAAGTAAATCGGTCTGCTCCGAAAATATTGGTCTAAACAGTTCTGGTGAATATATCAAGCTCTCGATTTTTTTGCGAACAGGTGGCGACATCGCATGGATGCATGTTAAGCGAACGTTTTCAATTCATTTTACATGAAGATTACCTTTTTCGCGAACTAGCGACAGATCCAATACATCACAACCCGCCGGCTTATATCACGCGCATGACGAAATGTTCAAAGCTCAATATAGAACAGCTTTTGATTTCCTGTGGAAACAGGTTGAAACACTCAAAATCTAATTGCAGCTTACATACCCAGAAAAAGAGACCACAAAATTGATTCACAATAGCCTCAAGTAGAGATACAACTCAAAACCCTCTCCAAAATCGAACGAACCAGCGGTCCTGTTGAAACGCCACTGCAGCTTGCGTCGATCGATATCGAGGTCCCCATCTTCCAGATATTTCTCTTTCAACCGATTGATCTGCCGCTTGTCTAGGTCGAGCTCGCGTTTGCTGCAGATGTTCAGGTATTATGGTATTTTAGCTTAAAGGTGTTTTCCCGGACACAAGCTATGAAATTATCGTAGAATTAGTGACACCAGAACATGTATTGATACGTCACATATCTTCAGTTCGAAATGTTCCGTGAAAAAGGCAAATTCGACAAATAGTCACCAAGCTTGAGGATGGTCGCTCAGTCCAAACTCACTCGATAATAATAACAATTTCAGCAAAAGATGCGCCCAGAATCCAACTTGTGAATTCGTCTAAGATCCTCTTCGAGCACAGCGTCTTCAGGCAGAACGTCGGCGTCACCTTCCATCGCCTCGTATTCGTCTGCTTCGTCACCAAGCTGAACAAAGCAGTTGGAATAAATAACATTGAGGATTGGGAAGACGCCACTTCAAAGTATGGGAAATGTTTCACTTGTTCCATACATTGATTCAGGGCACTAGTGCGATTCAAACTAAGGAAGTTAACGGGGAAACAACGAAACCAGCAACAAGCTAAGACTCACTCCCGTAATAACGCGACGTAAATACATAAGACCACCAACATCTAATGGTACACAATGCTGTACTCTTTCATCAAAATATGTATACCTCTTCATCACTACTGCCGACTTCACTGCCCGACAGTTCGGCTTCGCGTTCCACGAATTTGTCGCGCAACATACTGAAAAGTTTGCGCATGTTTCTGATGACATTATCATAGAGGGAAAACGAAACACAACCAGTTCCTACGCAACCGACCCCCGTTTGCTCAATAATCTACGTTTCCGTCTGCGTTCCTGCTGCTCCAGATGTTTCACCACCGCCATCTCATCGTCGCTATCGTATTCGTCCACCAGATCTTTGTCCTTTTCTCGCCGTTTCTTGCTAAATCAGGGACAGACGGATAGTGAAATTATCAACGAGATTGAAACAAATGACCGAAGAAGAACAAGTCCTACTTTTCAATGGCCCTCAATTCATCCTGCAGCTCCCCCTCACTCGGAACGTTTTCGTCATCATCACCAGCCTCGGGCTCGAGTTCATCTGACTGAAATTTCACTTTTTTCAAAACTTGGAAACAAAACAATCGTGACCATGAAGGACAGTGTGGGTGTGGTTATTCTGAAATTGAAACCAATTTTTTGGTTCACCTCATCAGATCCACTTTCGTCTGCACTCTGCTCCTCATCCGATGAGAGTTCGGCTTGTTCGTCAATCAATGGATTGTGTCTGAAGTGTCAACATAACTACATACTTCAACAAGATGGAACTAAAAAGTCACCAAGTACTTTTTCACGCGTCTACTCTCCTCTTCCTCGCCACTTTCCTCATCATCCGACCCCAATACCACCCGTCGACCTCGTATTATCGACGTTTCCGTTGTGTCTTCAGCGGTTTTTTGCTTTTCTTCAACGTCTTGACCAGGTGGAGGCACGGTGTCCGGCAAGTCCAGCGACGCTAGCTCATCGTGCTTTGATGTTTCATTCGCGACAGCTGGTTGTGTGGTCCTGGAATAATAATGGTATTGCGCACATTTCGCAAGGATTATTGTCTTGTATGAACTGCACAGAAAGCAATGCCCTTTTTAATCCCCTGAATGTACGAAAAGAAAACAAAGACACCGATACAAAATCAACTCACCCATCCTGTCCGACATCACCCATCAAATCATCATCATCATCACTCAGCACACGGGTCCCTTTGCGTTGACTTCTATTCTTCGCTTGAAACATCACCACATTCTCCTCCTCGTCATCATCCACGTCTAACCCAGCACCAGTCAATGTTTGATCATCATTGTTTGATTCGTCCAACGCCGCTAGCTGATCACGATCAAGAGTGGACTGAGTGATTATCGATTGGGAATCTGAATGGCACCAGCAGATGTTCTCACACATATGCTGCTATGCAAATGCAACACACAGATGTTGCTAGCAGTATCAATCAAGATCAAACATGGTTATCGGATTCGCTCCTTTACACTGATCGAAACTAGTGACGGCTGTTGATATCCTTGATTCAAATCTGTCATGTGCCTGACCAGGTCAGATTTTATCGATCCGATCACCAAGTTTGATAGCGACCATTCATTATTGCGTGACAAAATCTGGACAACAACAAACCATTCGGATAATCGCACGACGCAGAGCACAACAACGCCAGATCATTCAACTGTGTGTTCGGCTGAGGCTCATTCGGAGTTGGCGGCAGTCTGAAAGGCACCAAAACTGAATATACTGGCTAAGCCACAAATCAATTTGATACAATTATCATTTTGCTTCCTAAATAATAACAAATGCATTCGGGTACTCACTGGGTGGTTGAGACAGTGGACAAGTCCAAGTCGTCAAATATGCCAATCGAATCCGATCCTTGTTTGGATTTTGAGCTATCGCCTTCAGCAGCCAATTGACTCAATGAACCAGGCAAATTCAAATTGTCCAGCTCCATTTCGGTTCGGGTAAAGTTGCGTTGCGTCTCGTGCTCCGAATCTGAAATTAATTTGATACATAATTTGTGACGATAGTGTGACCATTTTTTCTCGTTTCCAGTCAAATACACAGCACACAACAATGGTGGAACATGTCAGATTCCAACGTTGCACATCTTCACACGCAAAATCTGTGTGAAACATGCCTTCAATTAGATGAACCAACCATCGGGAATGGGACTGCCCAGTGTTGTGTTCGAGCCAAACAGATCAGTCGACGACGGTAGGGCCGATCGCATTTTGGGTGTATCCTCGCCAGATGACACACTTGACCCCAGAATCGATTGCGCATAATCTGCGTTGGAGCAAAAGGTTGTTTTTGAGATCAACATGTGACTTTGAAAAAATAAGGGAATGTTTACCACAAGATTCAGGCAGACGTAGGGAAAGTGACTGCGAGTCGTCGTCATTAACCAGCGAATCAGCAGGTGCTGGAGGTGGAGCAACGTTGGGTTTCTGAACAGAATAACATGAAAAAGCAAATTTGACCAAAGTTTTACAACGCGACTTGTGGAGACAAAACAGCCCCAATTTACCGAGACGGGTACCAGAAATACCGAATCGTCCACATTCGTCGTGTCCTGGTCATTTGCTGGCACTGGACTTTGTGTGGCTGGTGTTGATGTGACTGGTTGGTCGTCACCAGATTGATGCTCCTCGTCCATCTCCGCGTTGTTCTCTTCCCCCTCCTTGCCATCTTCCTCGGCTGGAGTCTCATCACCAGTGTCTTCTTCGTTCGATGAACATTCAGATTCGGATGATGAAGCTGCGATGAAAGAAAGAAAAGTCTAAGTCGTTTCGATTTGAAACAATGTGATCGGTCATGTGATTTTATGTGTTCATGATAGATATTTAGAGGTTTCTTGATGGATCGTCGTCGTCGATGACGCTCAGCTCGACCAGCGTAAAGATTGGTCGCAGAAACGCAATGCAAAATCTTTGGTCGACATTGAAGTCGAACTACGGATTATGTATGGTATTGGTATTCGAAATGAACGGCATGTCATCCATCATTAAATCTCGAAATAGCTTCGAGAAAGTCACGCAAGAAAAATACGTCCTGATGGGAAGGTCCAATCATCAAACTTAACAACACCAATCAAACGTATCACTTTTTCACAAATCTCTGGCACCAACCACTTCCGTCTTCTTCCACCGCTTCCTCTTCCTCTTCAACACCCTCCTCCTCGTTATCCTCCTTGAACAATCGTATCCTCTCTCGTCGTTCGCGTTCCCTCAATTCGCGCATCGATGCTTCCAGTCGTTGTTTCTCAAGTCGACGTTGCAGAACGGCTGCAATGCAACATCATAATTTATTTTACAACCAGCTGGGGGAGGATGGATGGGGTCCCCTGGGACCAGTAGGTAGGTTGCCGCCCCGCTCGTGGTGGTGGTACAGTAGGTTACCGCCCAGCTAAAAATACCCATTTCCAGCTTAAATTGCCATAAAATTAATACATTTGACCACAAACGGGCGAAAAATCGCACGCTCGAAATTAGTGCTTTAGAGCGCATTTTCTTGAATTTGGACAGAAAAATTGTTGATTTCTGGGTGACCGCCTGCTGGCTGCCCTCATTGTTGGTAGTATACCAGGTTGCTCGTCCGCCTGGGTAGCTACATGCCACGCCACTATTTACAACAATAATACAAATCATAATAAATGAATAAATATTTATGTTTCGGAATGCAATCTGTCTGATTAAACAACAAAATTTCAGAACCAACGAGGCACGTGCGATCGACTGTGGAAATCTTCGTCGGCACTCATCGTAATCACTTTGCGCTCAATATTTTCCACCGCACTGGCTGCACCCACGGATTTCACTTGCAGGGAGCTGGAATGAGTTGAAAACCATTGTCCCAGAGTTGAACAATAAGACTGTCTTATTAAGACAAGACTGGTAAAAAAAACTTGGACAATAAAAATAAACGGACTGTGTTATCAATTGTTTTTGTCGTCCTGGAGAGTCTCCTGTTTTCACGACCGGTTTGGCGCCCAACGACTTCACCGACACACCGAACTTCTTCTCGAACCACCGATCTTCGATGGGTTTTTCGGCCAATTTGCACTTTTCATCGTCCGTATTCAGGTCGATAAACAGCTGATTATCTGCTTTTTCGCTCATATTCTTCAAATCCGCACCGAGCTTCGGCTGTTTATCGTCGTATCGCGCCAGACGTACGCGTAGATCATTGAAGATGTTGCGCTGCCGAGGTGGAGTCGTTCTTGACACAGGTGGTTTGGCTTTGGCGATTTCTGCAGGTGCCGAGTTTTCGACAGGAGATGGAGATTTAGCAGCATTTCGAGGTGCAACATCCACGTTTTGGTTCTCCTTTTCAGGGTCAACATCTGCACAAGATGGAGCAGCCAATTCAGGAGGCTGTGTTTCGGCTAAGTCCTCATTGATTTCGTTTTCTTTCACAGTCAGTTCGTCGACTTGATCAACCAACGTCGAAGTTGACGCCGGATTTTGCGACATTAATGTATTTTGTTCGGCTACCACCAGCGGGCCTGCAGCTTCGGATGCGGCCATCATCACGTTGCTGAAAAATAAATCAAATTTTCCTGAAAAAAATTGATGTTATTCGTCCTGCCAGCACCAGGTAAGGTCAAAGACCCAGATGTACACATTATTTTCCAAAGTTTTCTTTCATTTTTAAAAAGGAGAGGGTGAGATACTGTACCTTTGGGCCGCCCCCCCACCCCAGCCACAGCACTGGGGGTGTTTTTTGGGGTGGCTGAATTTGGGGGCTCTCTTTTCGGGAATAGTGCGGTCTTACGGTATGCCCACATTAAATTCGAGGGAAATTTCCAATTATAGACCCAAGATTTTCAAAGTTTTTGCGGTTTGCTAATTCTTGATCTTTTCAGTCATTGTTTTACCTGGCCCGTTTTTGCCAGCCAAAGCCCTCAAGGATTTCTTTCTCAATTCTTTTTTTTTGAATTTCCCGCATGTGGAGGATGACTTATACATGCAGCTGTGCAGTTTGCTGATTCATGAACATGTACCGTGCATTCAAGTCGAAGATGTTGACTGCTACGATAATGGAGAACACAACACCTTTGTTGTTCATGTCTAACTTTGTCACCGATCTTGTCTGATGCTGTCTGCACTTCTACAGGGCACTGCAGGCTACAGGGCACAGCGCTGTCTGTCTGTATTTGGGCACTGTGTTCGGCGGCCTGATCAAACTGGTGTGTTCAGAATCTGCGTTACTCTACACAAATATCGGTTCCGTCTGAAAACACCTTAAATCTTGGTCTTCATGTGGTTGCTGAATCACTTGCTCAGTTATCCTTGCTGCCTGATTGACCATGCTGGGTGCCCACCGTGCTTTTAGGTGGGTACACTTCAGAGAAACACTTGGTAACTCAAGAATAATGTCTGATTGGGGTTGTGGCATGATCGTTTGGTGACACAACATCGTTTGCGCAATAAGCGCTTGAGTTGATCTGAACTGAGCGACCACGTGCTGTTTCACCCAGACCAAGGTGCACGACATTGCCGTGAGCTCAAGAAAAAAATGACTTTGGGTGATATTTTTGAAACGGTGTAAAGGTCAGTTGGGGAAAGGCGTCAAAAACGAAAAAAATTAAGAAACGGAAAAAAAAAACAAGGAAAAAAAAAGAGACGCGCATATAAAAAAAATCAAAATTTAAAATCTCGTGAAATAAATTTTTTTAAATAATTAATTTAAGTGGTCAAAAAATAAAAAAAAATATTTTAAACTCCGCCCACCCCCCGAAGACAAAAAAAAAAAAAACAACCACGACGACGACAACAAAAAAAAAACCCACCACCTAACAACCAAAACAAAAACCAACACAAAAAAAAAAAAAAAAATAAAAAAAAAAAAAAAACAAGCCACAACACCCAAAAAAACACAACAACAAAAAAAACAAACAACCACCACAGCACAACAAACCAAAAAACACCCTCTACACACAAACACGCGCCTCCCACCGCCCACCTCAAAACACTCAACACTTCACCCCCGCCCCCCCCCCCCCCCCCCCACCCCCCACCCCCCCCCACCCCCCCCCACACATCCCCTTTGCTTCACAGCTTGATTTGGTCAAGGTTGCTGGAGTCGAACATCACTGCGTGATGTGCAAGTGTGACATCTTGGCACGTTAACCCGAACACCTTGTGATTCAAACCTGCAACATTATGACGGTTTTTCGGCCCCTGATGGTCCAAAAGATATCCCAATTATGAGCTCAACTGCGGTCTTTGCTGGACACTAATCGGAGCTGCAATTATTTTCCTTTCCTTTCCAGCATAAAAGGCGGCTCCCTTCCGTAGTTGAGGTCAGTTTGGGGCGCTTTTTCTCGCGTCCCCTTGTTCACGCCACTTGGCATTAGAATTTTTCCATTCTTCCTTATTTCCAGCACCGTCTACCTAACTCAACCATGACCAACCTCTTTCAGAACAATTCTTGGGGACCGCTTTTTCCGACATTGGGTATCGTTCGCTCAGTTCAATCGTTCAGCGCTACACTTGGCACCAAGAACGCTGAAACATTACAGGTACGTGCAGGGTAAGGCTGCCTTTGGTATTGTGTAATTTGTGAGCGCGGTTGCACTATTCAGCCACATTTTGAATAATCACAAGAACTTGTACTGTATATAGTTTTATGATCACAACGCCCTCTCCATCTCATTACAGGGTCTATGCACCGCTTAAGGTCATTGTTTGGAACTGGGCGACATCACCGGATTAGCCTTGCTGAATCAGGCAATTGTAGGGAACGATTAGTCAGGAAAGTTGATGGCGTCATACATTTTTTCTCTTTCGAGCACATTCAGACCGGACTGGGACATGGTTGGGTCGGCATCGGGGTTGGGTTCAGCGCGCACTTTACAATTTGAATTTTCAATTATTTATGATAGATTTGTCTCACACTTTTATTTCATCATGCTTTTTCCGTATGTTTTTTTTATTAATTCTGCCTTTATTTTTTTGTTTGTTCTCTTCATTGTGCATCTCGTTGTGTGTGCTTTTGTACAGTTTGCATTACTCAAAAAGCGCAGCGCGGCCCGCATTTTTTGGGACGGGGGCCGGGGTAGTGGTGGGTCCCCTCTGGGCTGGATGGGATCTGGGTTCGGTCAATAGGTGCACTAATTGTTTGTCAGGTGCATAAACCAAATACCGTTATCCACATACCAGTAGCATACAAGTTCCAGTCCACAGTCCCATCCAAACGAAATGGTGATCACACCATATCGATTGATTGGCAAGTGGTCGGCGAAATGGGCGATCGGACATTGGGATGGAGATGAACCCGGTTTATCGTAGGAAATATTTTGTAGTTTCGGGTCCACTAATGTCAAGTTTTGGTGGAAACGGATCAGTCGCTTAGCAGGGACTGTCTTTATTTGTGTTTTTTACCAATTTACCAAATATTTATGCCTCTCTAGTTTCAGTAGTTCCAGTCTGCAGCCAAATCCAAACACAATGGTGATCACACGATATCGATTGATTGGCAAGTGGTCGGCGAAATGGGCGATCGGTCATCGGGATGGACATGTGAACCTGGTTTATCGCAGGAAATATTTTTTAGTTTCGGGTCCACTAATGTCAAGTTTTGGTGGAAACGGATCAGTCGCTTAGCAGGGACTGTCTTTATTTGTCTTTTTACGAATTTACCAAACATTTATGCTTCTCTCTAGTTTCAGTAGTTGCAGTCCGCAGCCGCATCCAAGCACAATGGTGATCACACGATATCGATTGATTGGCAAGTGGTCGGCGAAATGGGCGATCGGTCATCGGGATGGACATGTGAACCTGGTTTATCGCAGGAAATGTTTTGTAGTTTCGGGTCCACTAATGTCAAGTTTTGGTGGAAACGGATCAGTCGCTTAGCAGGGACTGTCTTTATTTGTGTTTTTACCAATTTACCAAATATTTATGCCCCTCTAGTTTCAGTACATAGTTCCAGTCTGCAACCCCATCCAAACACAATGGTGATCACACGATATCGATTGATTGGCAAGTGGTCGGCGAAATGGGCGATCGGTCATCGGGATGGGCAATTGTCACTAAGTTGAGTGTCTTACTCTGCTGAACTTCACATTTTCATCCCTATGTCCCATCCATTGTTCATGCCCGCTCATGCGCGTGGTGTGAAAAAAAGTGCAGCTTTGGAATCACGGCAACGCCGTACTTTCCTCTGCAACTTTTTTCGCTCACAGAATGCCGGCATTCGCGCTTGTCTCTCGCGCTGTGTCTCATGCATATTGTGTGCTTCGTTTCCTTGTATTATTGCTCCAATCTGTTTTATCCTATATCTTGTTTTGTGACATTTTTGTTTGTTTGCAGGAAAACCGTGAGTTGGCTTCGCAGTTTGTTCATATCTTGTGCGAGTACTTACTTCTTTCTCCACATTTTCAGTCCGATCCCGATCCAGCAAGGCAACACGAGTTTGTCGTCAGAGCAAAACACGACGTTTCTGGTGAGAGTTTTTTATTTTAAAAGTTTCTGCTTGATGAGAATTTGAACAACACTTGAACAGTGACTCGTCCATTCAGGAATTTGTCTACGTCCAATGAAGTTACGAAATGAACTCCTTGAAATTGTTTTTTAATTGAGTCTTGCTGATACTTCTGATGTATCGTACCACTGGCCATTCTTTTGTCCTGATACTCACAGTCACTATACTGTTGTTTCCATTTGCTTGCGCGCTTACCTGGGCCTTTATAATAAAACATATGTGTAAAAAATATAAATGTAATAAAACATAAAATAAATTGCTATAACTGTGTTGTTGGTTTCCAAATCCCTTGCAAAAAAGAAAACCAATGAGCTAAAAAACGTCACAACAAACGATATTGTACAACAGAGCAAGCGCAGTAATAAAATAGAACAACAAAAGAATAGAATGACAAAGCAGTGGCGTCAGTTAAATTCTGGTTCATTTTTCTGCTATCGTATAGCTCCTGCATGTTACTTGGTCACTCGCCTCGTCAACCCATTGCAAATGCATTTTTAGGGACCATTCCTCCTTCATAATCACTCTTGAAATGACAAGCCCTATGCTATGGACTCTGTGTAACTTATTTTCCACTGCCATACTTGCTGTACATCACACACGATAAGTCAAAACGGTTGCGTCGTGATAAGAGCAAACGTAAACAGGCTGACAAGTCTGCCTGCACAACATGTTGAAAAGGGAGCTCTTCTGGCATGTGCACATAGTGTTTCTTCCTCCGATAGCATCAACAACAAAGAAAACGGGACGGTGATGATTTGACATCCTTTCCTTTCAAACAGGCATTTTTGTAATTGCATCCGAAATTTCGTCAAAATGAGTGTCAAACAGCTGTTTTCACTCTTTGCAATTCTGTTCTTCACGGTTGCTGAAAAGGCACTTGGTCAACAAGCGACAATCTACCAAGACCCTCTGCATCGCCCGACAACACTGGCATACGAGAACCCTCTATTTGTCATAAATGGAACATTAGTGAATCTGAGCTACGGCTCGATCCGAGGTCGAAGACTTGAGACCAAAAAGGGCAACATCGCCTACGCATTCCAAGGTGTGCCTTATGCCCAACCACCCACTGGAGAGTTGAGGTTCGAGGCCCCTGTGACCCCGCCTGAATTGTGGACGGGCATACGCAATTTCACCAGCTATGGCGCTGCGTGCGTTTCGAATTCGAGTTTCACAACATCGCCGCAGTCGGTCATTTCTGAGGATTGTCTGACTGTTAGCTTTTCCTCTGTTTTTATTATACTCAGTCAGTTGTGGTTAGATGCATTCACGTTGACGATGACCTGGTGCACCGACTGTTGCGAAAGCTGATCAAAACGGGCAACCGAAAAAGTCCTTCCGCGTTTTATCAAAAATGGTGACTTTCGTAAATGGCCAGTGGCTGAAATATTGTGAGAAGCTGCTAGTTAGGCTTGTCTTTGGTCACGAATCCCATTGACCATACATAAGGTTTACGCCCTCGGCCCAAACGCTGCCCGCTGGATTCAAATTACAGCAGAGGACCAGCTTTTGACATCTCATCGCCGAGCGCAAGTAAAAGCTGGGATCTTGCTGTTTTCCTCACACACACCACTGCCTTTATCCGACATTCATGCTTGAATCAAAACTCCTGTGCACTCCATCCCAGGTCAACATATTCTCCGGTCGTCTCTGTCGTGCCGGTGCGCTATCGTGTCCGGTGGTCGCCTACATCCACGGGGGTGGCTACGAATTCGACACGCCACGAATGTTTCCCCCTGAAGTGCTTGTCGACAATTTTGCATCGCGAAACATCGTAATGGTCACCATAGGCTATCGACTGGGAGTGTTTGGATTCTGGCAGACACCGAGAGGTACCAATGCCACTGCCGATGGGAATAACGGACTGAAAGGTGAAGTGGCTACATAATGTTTCAGATGTTAAGACGTGCCATAAACTCTTCTAGAAATAGTGGGAATAAAAAGTAACGTAAACATGACCAAGACAGCACTGGCACCAACCCTTATACGTTTTCAGACATACTCGCTGGTCTACAGTGGGTGCAACGGGAGATCCGCGCCTTCGGTGGTGACCCCAATCACGTGACCATAATGGGTCACAGCAGTGGGGCGCAATGTGTCAGTCTTTTGTCAATGCTCCCCGCAGCTGAGGGGTTGTTCGATCAAGTCATTCAAATGAGTGGTGCGTCAACGATTCGCATATTTCCGTTGAAACATCAGTTAGTTGGGTGCATGCAAATCAGAGTTGCCGCAGTCCACCTAGTGAATCAACAGGAACCCGTGATTTCGATCGTTTACATTGTAAGAGGTTAACGGCGAATTTGGCCTCAAAATGTCGCTCACAATAAAGAGGATCTACATGTACCCAAGCCTGAGTAACTGATGTTTCACCCACCACGATCGATTGACATTCTTTCCAGGTTCGAGTTTCAGTCCTGCTCCCCAGTCCCCTCCACTGAATTCCAGTGCCGAGGTGAGCATCAAAGTGGGTTGTGCCACCAAGCAACAATGGCAGCAACAACCACAGTCAGTGGATTGGACTCGTATCGTTGACTGCATGAGGAATGCCAGTTGGGATGAACTCATTGGCTGGCAACGATACTTTGAGGACACCGCTGGACAGAATGGGTTCTTTCCAGGTTGGTTTTCACGAAGTCATGTGACGGAGCTCTGTTTATGCATGCAGTGATGTTACAGCCCAGCAATAAGATGTGCTATGGCGGGGCATTTTGGATGCATTGCCAGAGGCGTTCGCACTGACGAGGCGCCTCGGCCTGTCTGGGAAAGCAGAGCGAAACGATCACAGTTATAAAGCGGTAGTAAGCCTGACTACCAAATCGGACCGATCGAAATGTTACTGTTCGTCAAAACTGTCGTGAAACACCTGTAACCCAGTTCAGGACAGCTGCGTAACCAACACAGATACAGTACGTTCGTGTCGTAGTCGATCACCAAGCTAAGTAGCACCTTCTGCATGTAGTGATACATCGCTAACTGCCCATGTTTGGTATCTTTGACAAGATCTCAGTTACCCCTCTACCCAATGTCCAGGTCCCAGCGTCGACGGCAGTCTGGTCCCATCCAACCCCATCCAACTATCCGTGAATCGCCAATCGAGTCTCCGTTTCCTGACGGGTGCCACTTCAAATGAATCAGGCAGCTACTTCCCTGACAACAGCACCATAGATGGCTTGAGTCCGGATGCAGCGCTGTTGGCAACTTGTGGCACAATCGTCAGACTAAGTGGATTTGCCCATATTCGAATTCTTGCACAGGAATGTTACGATCAGTACGCGAAACAGAGTTAGTGAGGCGACCATTGAAAGCTGGTTACTTGACCTTTCACTCGTTTACCAAAAACATGACACAGCCGGTTTAACACTGGTAATCGGTCAGGTCTGGCTTTTGGCATCTTTAAACGTTCTGTGAAAAATATTCACTGATGCCACTATAGCGTCAACCAACGTAGAAGGTGTTTATTGGTCTGTCTGTGAACAACGTTTTGCACTGGTGGTGGCACGAGTAAATCTGGAAATGTCCTTGAAGCAAAGCACTTGACCAACGCGAGTCCAGGCAGCTTCGGACTAACCACCAAGTGGGATATCGGTCTCGATGTTTCACTTCGCAACCTCAAAGTAGCACGTTGACCCACCCACGCATTAATGTTTGCAGGTGCATCAACGGGTGTTTCCAGCCTGCGCAGCGACGTGTACGCTCTGCCTGTCTACCTCGATGCCAACTCCGCACGCGAACACAACAATACCGTGTACCTCTATTCATTCGATTTCCAACGAGTGCCGGGTGAGGGCCTGGGACACGCCAAAGACCTCACCTACGTGATGGGCGTGCATCCGTTTGTCTACAGTGAAAACGACACGAAAATCGCTCAAATTTACATCACACTTATCACTGACTTTATTCGAACCGGAAACCCAACCCCGAACGCACCTGAGATTTCCGCATGGCCACCCCTGAGCGAAAATGCCCCATACATCTATTACAGTATCGATTTGCCAGAGCCCGAGGCCAAACCGCTGTTTCACTATCCGGCGGTGAACTTTTGGACGCAGGTCTTGCCAGCCATCGAGGCCGGGGCTGCTTATGAGGTAGGGTGTCGGTTGATGTTTCGTTTGGGGATAGCGAATTGAACACATCGATAGAAACTAACTTGGTAATCGAATAGGATGGGGATATGTAGGATCTGCCTTGGTCACGTGACTCTTTCACTTGAAGATATTTCCGGGTTGGGTTACTGTCAAATCTAATGAGTGGCGAATATGAATGGTGTTCATTCACTTTCTGCAAGTGTGGAAGTACTCCGGAAATCAGAACTTCCAGCGGCCCTCAAAATGCCGTCATTTTCAGAAGTTCATAAACAAATGAGCCTAGATCACTAAGTTCAATACCACCAATATTCGCAGTTGCAGCACTGACGTTGATGTTTCATTTCTGCCCAACGACATTTCCAGGACGACCAACTGGGAGTGCCCACGCCCGTGTCCCGCGGTGACCCAAGTGACTGGCTCGCCCCAACGCCCACTCCAAAGAGTGGCCTGCACTACCAGACAGCCTTCTGGGTGGTCCTAGCCATCATGCTCGTCTTGCTGCTCATCATCATAGTTGGGTGTGTGGTTGGATTCTGTGGCAAACGTCAACACCGACATGATGCACAAATGACAGATCCCACAGAACAGTCACCCCTGCTGCCACGAGCGCCCGGCTATGAATCGATGAGTGAATCACGGTCACTGCCAACCGAAGAAACGGCCATGTTTGGCGAGACGACGACGGTGCCGACGGATGCAGAGAGCAGCGGGCAGTATCAACGCTCAACCACTCCAACCCATCCTCCGCCCGTACAGCCTGGCATTGAAGAACAACAAGCGAAAGAAGAGGAAGTGGAAAATGGCGGTCCAGAAGAACAACCACTAACTGAAGAAAGGAAAAGTGAAGAGCCAGATAAAGCACAAGATCAAGCAAAAGAAAAAGAAAACAAAGAGAAAAGCAGTGGGAGCAGCAGTAAATCGAGTAAAGCATCATCAAATGAACGCAAAGAAAATGATAATTGAAACAAATGAATGCATTCGGGTTATCTACCTCGGGTTGTGTGATGGAAGCTGATAGTGTTACATACCTCAATATTTTGTTTTTAAATTGTGCTGCAATAAGGTAACCAATTCCTTTTTATCTCAAATAAATTGTTTTATCAATGTCTGTGGCGGGCGGAAGTGAATCTCAAATCGCATGGATGCAGCGAACAGTATGGGTGGGCATCCATTTCATTCCCTTTATCTTTCCCATCGCTTTTCAACAAATTCACAGTTGCGCCTTCAATCCCAATCCACTTGATCGTCATGTTCTCAATTATCGATTTCATCTACGGACAAGACTCGACCACCGATGAAACATCAGCAGGACTGGTGCAGACGGACAAGACCAAGTACGAGCGCAGTGAGGTCAGTGCTCAGGTATTCATTTCAACATGCCTTCAAAGCAAGACCAGATGAGACGTGGTCGATACCTCATCACTCAAATTTTGGCGGACGATAGCGGATTTTGTCGATATTCGTTTGGTCAAAATCTTGGGATTGCGTTGGCGCGCCACCGTAAAAATTGATTCCGTGCTCCTATGTATACTCTGACAATTCTTTTGGGACAATCTTTTCAAACGCGTTGCCTGATCCGTAAAGCGCATGACGCGTGCACTGGCTATAGCGGTCACGTGACTTCCGTAGCCAGTGCACGCATGATGAGCTTGACGGATCAGGCAACGCGGTTGAAAAGTTTCTCCCAAAAGAATTGCCAGAGTATACATTGATCAAGATCACTGCTTCAACTACTTTATCGCAATTTATGGCTCAAACGAAAAAAAACTCCGTCGAACGTAAAAAAACACTTCGCGCGCTGTCGTGGTCGCTTGAGTTTTAGTGGAAACCTAAGAAACTATGTACATTGGCTTCAAACAGTAATATTCGCGGAGAAAAGCGTTTGGAAACCTCCGAAAAGCTCTCATTGCCCTTTCTCCATTCCAGTTGTTCACCGATTCGATGCAGTCATTCGACCATCACACCAAATACCATTCGATCACCGGTTCGTACGACTTAACATGGCAGACACACCTGACCGATTCTATCTACGTTCCGGAACCAGACACGGACACCGACAATTCCGAGGCAACAACCACTGATAGTTGGCCGTTGGGGGAGCAAAGTGAAAAGGTCCGGAAATGGGGTCGTATATACATATATGTATGGGGAAAGATCGGGTGCGGTAAATTATTATGTATTTCATAGTTTGTAGGAGCAATCGGCAGCATGCAAATCGCAGAACTCAAACGCTGACAGTTGGCCACTGGAGGATCAAAGTGAAAAAGTACGTAAATAGTAAATGCAGAACCAATTGCGCTGCTGTGAGTACCTCGGCCCACTTTCTTTGTCAGCTGCTGTCCCCACTGGTATCGATGAATGAACTCACTGACAGCTGGCCGTTGGGGGAGCAAAGTGAAAAGGTCAGTGAAAAGTTTATTGCGTAAATTCTAGGTGAAGCCAAGTTGTTTGGCATGTGATTGCAGGATCGATCGGTGGCCGTGAAGTCGCAGAATTCGGGCACGGACAGTTGGCCATTGGGGGATCAAAATGGAAATGTCGGGTGGAAAATACAATAAGCCGACAACTTTGAAAACAAATTTGTGAAAGTTCTATTTTTAGGCACGATCGGCGACCACCGGTTCGATCAATGAAAGCACAGACAGCTGGCCGTTGGGGGATCCAAGTGGAAAAGACAGGGTAAGTGACACTGAATTCACTTGAAGACTAAACACACTGATGTTTGATTATGCAGGTTCAGTTCGGATTCTCGACTCATTCCATCTATGGTGACACTTTGGACAGCAGGCCTTCGACTGATGGGTCTGAATGGGAAAAGGTTGGTGCCGCTTATCATATTTCACCAATATTTTGAAAACCCACTTCCGTTGTTCTCAGGGTTCTTCGGTTAACAGTCTTAGACCATGAGCCAATCGGTGGTACACCAGGTCATCTTCAGTGTTGTGTTTGTTTACAGAACGGTGGCCATCATTCCAACTACGTGACGTTGTCCAACGGTGCTCGGGTGGTCGACAGTCTCGAATTGATGCGCGATCGCAACTGGTCGCCGATGGAAGAATCACACGTTTGGCAATAAAATATCACACAATCTTGTTTTATTCATTAGGCACCGCCGCATTCATGAATTTACTTGTATAGTCCATCCATCAGCTCATGACACTTTTTGTCAGCTGAAAAGCTTGGCGGGATCCAGTGCTGTTCCAGTTCCGGTTGGCTTACGAAAAAAAGAAAAGAAAGAGAAATCGGTTTTAATTCACTTGTACGCCTTTTCCACATTGCCTTGCGGAGGAACAATTTTTTCACAACAGAACCTGAACCTCCCAACCAAAAGTGCCATGAGCTGATGGACGGACTATACTTTTTGTTGTCAGATGGTCAGCACCGACCCACCGGTGTTCCCAGTCGTGGACAGCATCGAGCTGCTGCGACGTCGTGCCGTGCCGATTCGATACCGAGGCTATCACGCACATCACAAAATTGAAATGGTATGCGCGCAACAATTTTAAATATGAACTTCTTTCCATAATTTACGAAAGCTTATGCAGATCAAAGAAGACCAAAACATCAACATGGCTGACAACGAGTTGCGTCCAAGTTTGTGCCCCCTCTAGCACTTTATATGCGTAGTTCACGAAACATCACCAAGCGCAAACACAGCTTTATTTACATAGCGTCGAGTCGCAGTGTGCGATTCACGTTGCCGACCGCCCAACGACAACTGATTGACGATAGATACCCGTCATTTATGTTGCTCAACAACGTGCACAAATCGGTCAGATATGAAGCTGCTAAAATTGTTCATATGAATATTTCTCATTGTTCCCAATTGCAGGACTCGCAACACGTCACCGAACACGAAACAACGAGCAGCGTTGTGGACAAAACAGTGAGTTCATACTCCTGGACGGATTCATTAACTGATTTGTGTTTTATCGATTTATTTATAAGTTCCAGTCATCCATCTGGTTCGTGCCCGTGCGCTCCATCGAATCGGTGCACCCAGCCAAATCGGTAATCTCCGTCTCGAAGGCAACGACGGCCTTGCCCGATCAGGCAGCCGCCTTGCTCGATCAGGCAAGCGCGCCACCGATGCGAGCGATGAGCAAGAGCACGGCCATCTCAACGTCATTCCCCGAACTCAACGAGTACGCGCAAGATGGTGAAACATCAGGTCAATAATGTTTACATGAGCGAATCATTGCAGCACCTGGTCCGAACCGGATGAGCAACAACAACAACATTCGGCCGCCGGTGCTGTCGATCTCACTGGTGAAGTCAGGTAATGCGGTCAGATGTTTGGGTCACGTAGCCATCTGGTGCAATCGCAGAAACGATTACCTGATGCACCGCTCGTTTGTGTAGACAGATCAAAACTGGCAACAAAAAATATGATGCGCAATTTAGTGGTAAACACTGCGGAGTTTCTTTAACATTTACACAAAAACGGTCACTTTCTTTGTGCAGAAAACAGTTTGCGATCTGCGATCCTACCCCGTTGGCTTTCGCGACCGACAAGTCATCGAACAACACGAGCTCGCTGTCGTTTGTCGACGGTTATGCGAACCAAAACCCGATCGAGCAAAAAATCGACGGTGGATTCTTCCACGGCGTCCCGATCACCACAAACCAACCGATCAAACAGAATGATGACCTCGGTTGGTGTAACGGGCGTTCATTACTGTTTGTTGGGTGATTGCAAACATAAACATAGGCACACAAAAGCGGCAGCACTTTTAACCTAAACCTAGCCATCAACGCAAACATAAGCATCACTGATGCAGCCCCCAGCATTGAAGAGACGATGCGACTGATCGAACGACACGCACAGACGACGATCGACCAAATCAACGCGTTGCTCGAACTGCACAAACAGAAAGTCAAAGGTGTTGTGCCATTTTGAATGTTTATGTTTACGATGTTTATGAAATCACACAACTGTTTCGCAGCGCTCCTATCGGTGCACGCCCCCCGCCAGCTGCCAATCCAAATCAGTCCCAAGACGCATCAACCAGCACCCAAGCCAATGTTGTCGATCGAAAACCAGCAGCCAAATGGAAAAGTGGCCGCGCTTGTTGCGCAATTTGAACAGATCTTCTGAGCAAACATTTTGTGATCGAAAATGATGACCAAATTAATTATGACCTAAAGTTTATCCGAAACCTACCATTTCAAAATATGCATCAAAAGTGGACGACATTTTTCAAACATGAGCGCATTATACTGATTCAATGATCTGCCAATCACATGAAAATATTATCGCCTGTGATTTCTCGATCAAAATAAAAGTACAGGATAAAATTGAGTGAAGAATAAAGCCCTAATCGTACGTAATACTGGTTGTCTTGAATATGTACCTGACATGCATCGAAGGTGATAATATCTAATTACGAAAAGTAGCAGCAAAATTTCTGAAACTAAATAATTCAAACATCATTTAAAATTCACAATTTGGCGTTTCGATCAAATCGGCTGATGCTAAATGTGCTCATGTCATGCTTGGGCGTCCGATTTAGCGCCAAATCAGCCAGAATATCGCCGACAACCGGCGCCAGTTTGAATGCGTGACCTTGAAATAATGTAGAATCGAGAAAAACTTTTTAGAACTAATACGTATGTATCAAGCATGTCATTTCAAAGTCCAACTTACCCGACATTCCAAGTCCCAGTATTACATTCGGATGATTCGGTAGACGATCCAGAATGAAATGCTCATCGGGGGTGTACTGAAATGCTGCATAATTTCGAGATGACCAGACAAAATGGGAAAATCAGTCCAGAACACCGTGAGAATGCAGGATTCCGAAATGGCTGGCGCGCTGCTGTCAACGCCCGGGTAGTGCTTCTGCAGAAACGCGCTCGCCTTTGCCCACAATTTGTCGTTTTGCGCCAGAATCTTAAACAGTGAAAATTTTGGTGAAAATTTTCAGCAATTTCTCAGATTTCCGTACCAAATCGCGTTTGTCCGGGTCCACCGTACCTCGCCTATCCGGATCCCGGTAATAGTCGCCGGCGTCTTGGCACAACTGCAAAATTGTCAAGAAAGTCGTTATGTTCGTGCGACAAACCTACGAATTTGATTAATATGCAACAAAAGCTTTACACTCTGGCAAATTTCTTTCAAAACTCCCCTTGTAGAGTCCTGGATATTCGTGGCAGGGCAGTGCATAGATGTGACGACCTTAGAGATGAGGAATCGGTTCTGGCACTGGGGCACAACTAAATTTTCTCTTCGCACCTACTGCCACTAAATCAAAATTAAGAGAAAAGAACTATATGTTTCCCGTGCAAGCCCGATTGCTCATCTCCATATCCGTTTCAGCATCGCAAATCAAACAGGGAAATCGATCCATGTCGTATCGACCCACATCGGTCACGTGCCAGTATGTTGATAGAGTGAACACTGGCTGAAGCAGCGGCGTGTCAAAAGTGGTTCGATATTCTACACACACAGTGGAGATCCGACATAAAATTGTTTGCGGAAGCCAGCAAAAAATAGATCTGCTAAAATTAAAATGAGCGCCAAAGCTAAAACAACATCCTTGCGTACCCTCAACGGCAGCTTCACACCCAACGGTCTCACAAGTCTGTCGCCCCACGGTCCTGTGCAGAGCACCACATTTTGGGCCGTGTACATTCGTTTGCTGGTGTGCACGACCACCCGGTCACCAACGGGCTCGATTTTGGTCACAGGTTCACCGTCACGAATTGTACCGCCGCCGGTTTGGAACAGTCGCTGAAAAAAATTCATTTTAAAAACATAGCGAGCAGTCTTTTTGGGTACTGGTGCACCAGGTAATCGTCGGTGCAAATGCACCAGATTTCCATGTGACCCGAAAACATTTGCGAGCTGGTTCATACTAGCGTAACACATTACTGCGTGCGCAAGAATTGAGTCAATCGCGACTTTTACCGGTGACATGAGCGGCAACCAGTGGTCCTACATTGTAGTGTGCGCGCTGAGCTGACAATAGCTTCTTCAAAAATAATCATTTTTATCTGTGCGTATAATACCTGAAATGCGCTCAAACATTTGTTCGCATGCAGAACTCCAGCCTCGGGGTCAAACAATCCACACCAGTCGTTTTTGTCCTTCGCAAAAATCAACGCGCGATTGTAGCGCTGATTGATCTAACATGAAAATATCAACATAATTTTGCAATCCTGATATCAAACAGCAATTGGTACTCAGCAGTTGGCCATCAAACCTGGTCCACATCCAATTTCTCAAATGGCAACTTTGCATTGCGCAGTGGCTGGGCCAAACTCTCCAGTCTATGTGCACCACCGGCCACCACACGCAGCAAACCGGTTTTGCTGAATTCGCAAATTAGCTTAACTTCATAAATAACACGTGTACTGTATTATCAGGAATGAACAGATATTGATCTGATGAGGGCCTGGTGCCTCTCCCGTTCAAAAAATGTCCCAAACAACCAGAGCCAGACAGCCTTGTCAATTTTGACCAGCGGAAATGTTCAATCGGTATCAGCAATTTCCACGCTAATCGAAATTAAGGAGCCAGGCCTACCAAAAATATGGCTCAAACAAAAAGTTTACAAACAGCGCCACCATGCGTTCGGCAAAAGTAGATGTTTCTCATATATGGTGCACCAGCGCATCATCAGTGCAACACCAACGTGAACAACGTTGCGCCAGTCATTCGTTCCAATGCATCCCATTTGTCGTGTGCCACAGCCATCATTGACACATACGGTTCACCACAACTGTACACCCGACGCGTGATACGCGATGCACCGTGGGAACTGCCTCGAGTGTGGGGAAGGGGAAACTGCAAATGGTATAGTGCTTTGGCTGTTTTTAGTGTTTGTGCTGTCTATTAACGGTAAGAAACCGGTACGGACGAAAGCTCTATTTTGAGCTCGAACGTGCTGTTTCAACAGGTGGACAGTGGAAGTATAATACTGAATTCATGCGACACGCGTATGTACGGTAACTCAACATTCAACAATGTCACCTGTTCCAGCAGCAACGTCTGCTTTCCTTTGCCCATTTCGGCCAACGAATAAGCCGTCGCCGATCCCTCAATGCCAGCACCGATGACCACGTGCTCGAAATCCATACTTTTGATGATTATTTGAATAATTTCTAACTTTGAAATTCTATCGGAAAGTTGGAACCGAGACTGTTACGTGCAACTTTCACAACAGGAAAACAGTTATTTACTTAAGCACAGTAAATGTGTTGTTTCTAACACTCGCAAAATCAAACCAATTCTGCTGTAGCTACTGATAAGGTAGCAAAACTACAAGTGCATCATGAAATAAAACAGGTTTGCCGACCACAGAACCCGTTACTTCTGACGGGTTACAGCTATATGACAGTTTAGATATCAACACTTTACAGTTTATTTGCGCTCGACTGAACATGATTGTTTACTCTTTTACTTACAAAATGAGACCCCCGAAAATGAGAGGCAATACTTGATACCAGAAAACGACAAAAAAAGATCCGAGATCGCTGATTCACAACTGATTTGGCTCAGAAAACGAAAATGCAGCTCAACAGAATGAATTAACTCATGAGCATTATTACAACGAGTTACGACAGATACATATTGTTGAACTGGTAACAAAAATAAGAAAAGATAACAAAAAAAGGATAAAAACAAAATCAATTGCCAGTGCCAGCACGACATCGTTGAATAATTACAAGGTTGCCTAACGGTTCCATTCAGCTCACAGTCGGCACAATCTGATCGTTGACAGTGATTTGAGCCTGGAAATCAGGTAACAGTAGGTACATAATCCTGCCAATCAAATATACGGACATTCGACATTTTCTGATCACATGAATTTCAACCAGCGCACATTTCTATTGGCTGTCAAGAAACTGGTCTGACACTGTTCCAAGTTATGTGATCAGCAAACATCGAAATACCTATGACACAAAAAGGCACGTGACGTAGGAAAGATAGCAGTGGCGGATAGGGATCGACGTCGATCATGTGTGCTGCTATTCTTGGACAATGAGCATAGAGTATGGCGCTCAAACTGTTAAAATCCCTTTCGCACGCGTACTGGTTGCTCCGAAAAGTTCTAAAGCTGCTCGGCTGTGAATTTGTTGTCATTTGCAACCGACAATTGTTCAATTTCGGCCCTTTCTGCGTCAGTAGGCCATTTCCTAGCGTGCATCGACCAAAATTTCGTATTCCTAATGTTGATCTCAAATATATTCCGTTGTACAGCATAACGAATACGAATTTACGAATAACGCTTGCAAAGATCTGCAAAACACAAAAAACCTTGCAAGCATTTTCATTTTTTAAACCGAAAAATTCAGCCTTTTTGATAGTTACTAACATGGGGTCAAAATGTTGCATACCGACACTACCGACACCTGAGAAAAACCGACACTTTTGAGCGCCGACACCAACATTAGTAGTGTCGGTACCGACACCGACGCCGATCCCTAGTGGCGGATCCAGCTTTCGGTCAGTGGGGGCCAAATCCCAAAAGTCATTTTTATCTAGTTCATGTTTGATTTTTCAAAAATCGTTTTTATCCAGTGCTTTGAGCGATTTTAAGTCAATTACCGTACAAAATATGAGCATGCGCGCGTGCCGCGTGAAATTTTTGCACTTTTTACGATTTTTACGACGGCCAAATTTAATTTAAATGAGTGTATGTGACACGCAAGCGCGCGATTTTTTGGAACTTTGAAGTGTAATGGAATGAGAATCCTGTGATTTAGGGGTTCCTGTTCCTTCTTCTCTGCCACTTTGACCAAAGGGGGCTCAGGCCCCTGTGCCCGCGGGATCCGCTCGTGTAAGATAGTAATAGTATCGAACGGACACCGGCACCACGCTTGATATCGGAGTGAGTGTCCGCTGTAGTAACCGAAATTGCAGAGCATTGCTATAAGCACACAGACAGAACTGTAATCGACATAGCAAGCACGCATACCCGTTCAGCATTCTGCTGCTCACTGGCACGTGCAGCGATCGCTTTCGGATCGATGACCACGTGTTTGGTACAATCGTGTGTCTTGTAGATGCCCACCAATCGGTCAGCCAATTCGAACATGTTGTTGCGCAGTGAGATGATCACGAACTGAGCATTCTTGGTGCGTTCCTGCGAATGCAAATCGTTGAAAATTATTGTTTTTGTGGTTAGCATGACAGCTTCGTGCACGATGGAACTCATACTAGGCTTTGTAGGCTTCCATATATGCAGCTTGAGACTACTCAATTATTATAAATATTGCTCACATTTATAAAAAACTAAATAAAACACTGTTATATACTCCTTTCTCCTTCGCCTGACGCCTGCACTTGGGCTAAGTTCGAAATCTTAATTGCGCCGTGAGCCACCCAGATTTTAGCTGTAGCTTGATGCAGTACGCCATGTTATGAACAACGGCTCCTAACAAAGAAGATCGTTGTAACAGTTTCTAACAACGTTTGACCCTAAATCAGTATGGTATGTGAGTGCTTCAAAACCGTCGCCAAGTGTAAAAAGTTAGCTCAACACAACAAGCTTTAACGGCAAGAAAAGAATCGCATTTTACAGCATCGGTGCACTTGAGCAACGTCAATTCGAGCAATATCGTTCCTTCAGTAAAAGAAACCCAACAACACAAAAGCAACGGTCCCCAACCTTAATATAATTGGCAATGATGGACACATTCCTGAAGTCGAGTGCTGCATCGATTTCGTCCATCACATACAACGGTGTTGGATGGTAGTGGTGCAGGGCGAAGACCAATGCCAGACTCGACAGCGTCTTCTCGCCACCCGACAGATTCGAAATGGCCTTCCATGATTTCTTGGGTGGTCGAACACTGAAAAGGTGCAAAGGTATCTTGTGGCGAACTGTGCGACTTGTTGACACTATGCAAGGCACAAACCTAAATTTGCATGATAGGGGGGTGACAACTGCGGCAACACAGACGGTACAGTCAAAGTTCAAGGCTATGATGACGGCATTTTGTAGTTTGGACCGTGTCATCAAGTACGGGTTTCAAGCTTGTGTTAGAGAGTGGCCGTCAAAAATGCCGGAACAAACGGCGCGCGAACCCGCTAGAGACGGCCCTACCATTAGAGTCTACGATTACGACCAGTTTCGCATCCCAACCTGAATTCAATGCCCTCACTGAACGGATCGCACGTGTCCACCAATGCCAACTCAGCATCACCACCGATCGTAATTGTTTGGTACATTTCTTTCAGTTTCAGGCTGATTTCCCTGCAAAGCATTACATCACAGCGTGTTGAAAGTATCACCCTGGTTCATTTGCCCCCGTTCCAGACAATAATCGGTTAACATGATAATTACAAATCCTATTCGTCCATTCGCTCTACACGTTTTATGTTCAAGGCAAAACATTGTGGTCGTTGGAAAATAAATCAACTGAGCCAGCAGAGTGGCTGTGAGTTTGACTGATTCTGACGCAAAAGTTGACAATCAACAAAACTCAACTGAGAACAACAAACCACAGAACCTGAATCCGAGGAAGAACTCATTTAGCCGCTGTTTCCTCAATTCATCATGTTTGTCCTTGTATCGATTCCGCAGCTCGCTCACTGCCTGCAACGCTTCGACCGAACGCAGATAGCGACGCTCCTTCAACATCAGACAAGTTCTTTCGACTGTTGCTGTGTGTGGCAATTGTAACGGCTCTACACTTTTACTAAAGGACTTGGCCCATATTTAAGAACAAAGATTTTGCGATGCTCCACTCATCCGATCTGAGGGCCAAACAGCGTGACAAAAGTCACGTAAGAGTGTCAAGTCTGCGAAATGCCTAACGCAATGACTGAAAATGACGGATGAGAAAACAACGAAACATAACGACCCACCCTTCGTCTATACTCCTCAATTGCATTGAAGTCCGGTTTTCGCTTCGCGTTCCTTGCCGTCACCATATTCATGTGGTAGTTCAAATCCTCCAATTCGGCGCCCCGTTTGTTCTCATCCACACAAAGGTCGCGCAATTCGGCATCATCGTACACTCGCAGCTCGGTTGACAACAGACCGCCACCGTCCGAATCCCAGATGTTCAGCTTTTCCATGCCTGCGAAAAAATTACTCTGTCCTTGTCCATTAGAATGGAATTTTCCATTCCAGTTATTTCGAATGGACTTCACTATAAAAATGATAGACCAGGATAATGGCTGATTGATACCAAACCTGTCGGTCGCGATATAAATGTCGGTTCATTATAAGCACGGTAGACGATCGACTCTATTATGAAAAAATAATGACAAATCAACCTTTGATGTGTTCAATGCCAAACGCATCGGGTCGAACAAGATCAGCGGGCTCACTTGACGTCGATGCCATTGATTCATTAGCCTAAAATTATAATACAGGGTGTTTCAAGTGAAGCCAGCAGTCACACAGCGGGATTGTTTGAATGACCACTTGTTTTTCGATTCTGCTAACTAAAGGCTATTCCAAGGTTGGTATAAAACCAACAACAATTAGTCAAAGTGAGTTCCCTATTCCGCGTTGACAACGAAAAAACAACAATTTATAAAAACATGGCAACAAAAAAGGAACGGAAAAGAGCAGCTGTTTTAGCACCACAAGCTAAGGACGAGCTGTTACGTTCACGAAAGGCAAAAATTGAACCTCAAATTCAACCTGACTGTTTTCGCCACCCTCCTGATTCTCAGTGTCAGCGACCAATTTCATGAATTCTTTTTCATCTTTCTTCTTTTCGGCCTTGTGCTCCATCTGCGTCGGGTCGGCAAAATCCGATAAATCATGCAGCGTCAGTTTCGATATCTGTGAATTGGTCAATGAAATTAAGAGCTTGTTTGTAAAAAATCGAAGCTTGTCATCGGTCATGCCTTGACCTTGGTCAGGCGACCTCTGTGCTAAGAATATTGAGTACTCATATGTAAATCTATGGCAGTGTAAATGTGGCCAATAGTTTTCTGGGAGCAACTTTTTACGCTTGTCTCGATCAGTGCGGTAATCCGTAAATCTCGACATATCCTCAGCACACAAAGTCACGAAACCAAGATCGCAACCGCCGCACTCCATTTTGAGAAAATACACCTTCCACTGATTTTAATAAGTTGAAATTTAATTGATAATCTACTGAGATTAAAACCCACTACCCACCTGTTTGTCAATGTTGGCAATCCTGTTGTCATTCGTCTTCACCTGTGCCTTCTGTCGTTGTATATCATCTCCGTGTTCAATCATTTTTTGTCTGATCTTCAATTCCATTTGATCCAAATCAGTGTCTTTGCTCTTCGCTGCCTCGTACTGTTCCTTCAGTTCGGCGGCTTTCTCCTGTTAAAATATTTAGTTTCCTTTTTGTCTGTATTTTGAATAATTATTTATGACATAATGACGCATTCTCAAATGGGTTCGGAACACGATTGCACACCTTCTCTGAAGGACAGCTCAAAATTTACTCGGTGACCCATTTACTCACTCCCAGCTCTAAATCTAATTGATTGAAACTTCAGCAAATCTTAAACACATCCTTCATTCTGCCAAGATCATAACAAGTTTGACATAACCCCCGGCCTCGGTGTATCAGCATCGCAGTTGCACATTATGCTTTTGCTTGTCCATTTGGGTGTTGACATAGACTATCATCTTTCCCCGATGGTCACGTCCCAATTAACACCAACCTTAGCCTCGCCCAACTGTTCAATCAATTGTTCAGCGATCGGTTCGAGCTCTTTCTTTTGTTTCTTCAAATCCTCTCTCTTTGCTTCCAGACTCTCAATCTCTTCCTCCAGGTCTTTGATCAGCTTCTCACATTTCTCCAGCTGGCGTTCGTTCGTGTTCAGCGCCGCTTTGGTCTTCGTGATTTTGTCCTGGAACAAGAAGCTATTCTACCACACTGCCAATGTGCCAAATCGTGTTAATGTGTGTGGTGTGCGCACGAAACGATACAAAGTACAAAAGTGACGTCAACCTTGTTAATCGATCTGGGTTGACTATAACTAATTGTGACGATGGTAAAAGTTGTTCCCGGTCAGCTAACAATTACATTGCTTGATATATTGCAGGCGTCAACAGTAACCTTCGAAATACTATCACAAAGACAAAGTCACGTCTCACGTGAAGCCTTGATACCAATGACCAAGTTCAACATCAACCAAAATGAAATGAAACATCACCCCATCAAACCTCGGCTTCCTTCAGATGCGCGTTGACCCCCTTCTGTTGTCTACGTGTCTGTCCCACTAATCGCTCCTCGATTTCATCGATTTGATCTTTAATGCCTTTCGCTTCTTCTTCTATTTCATCAACCTTCTCACGCGCCTCATTGGCAGCTGAAAATAATTTTGTGAATTTTTTCAGAAAAAAATAATGACCTCTCTATGAAGTGAAAATGTTTGAACAGTTGGTTCGGTGATTACCACTTTACATGGCGAAACTTCCTCAGTGCTCAAAAATTACGGTCCCCTCGATTCCGACACGACCGACGATGGATTGTATAAATAACTGATCAACTTTCAAATTGCTCACCCAGATCTTTCTGCGTGAAATCATTGCGCCGCTCCTCCAACTGTTTAGCGTCGGTCTTGATTTTGCTGACGACTTCCTCCTGTTTCTGGATCTTAAATTCGACCACCTTGATTCGATCGTTGCAACCCTGGTTAGAGTAATAAATGTTTCGTTCGCATCAGAACAATTGCCGCGGTTTACATAAAGTTACACTCGTATTGTAAATTTGTAAATTCGCTGCCGTACAATAAAACACGCCCCGATGTCAAGTCCTAACCCGAAGGCTATAAACAGGCGCGGTTCTGAGCTCTGCTGCCTGTCTGGCTGGCAAGCTGCACGTGTGTCTGTTGCCAGAATGTTTCAAAACTTGGTTTTCGGGTCTAGATCTGGGTATTAACTATGGGGCGCACCTCACTGGCAGCGAATTTAGAAATTTACAATAGACACAAAAAAAACCTGCGTTCTCCCTGTTAATGACTGACATGATCGTATCAGCCAGTTACGATAAAAAATATTTTATTGATTTTTGTGTTGCCTATGGAAAATTGGCTTGACGGTCACTATAAAGAAGGTCGATTGTGACTACCTTCATCTCCCGCTCCGTCTGCGCCACCGTCTGATGCAGGGTGTCAATTTCTCTTCGTTTCGTCTCGATCGTGTGTTTCAAACTGTCAATCTCTTTGTCCAAGTCGCCCACTTGCGTCTTGTAGTTTTGCAATTCACCTTCCATTCGAGTCAGCTGAAATGCAAAACCGTCATAAATTGCAAAGTTAAATAATAAAACAACCCAAAAGGTGCACACCTGTGCGGCCGAAAGTCCACTCGACGGTGACTGCTGAACCTTGTTACCCATTTTGCCTCGCATCACATCCTTGCCGCCGCTCATTGCACCTAAACTTGGTTAAAATGTGACGAAAGAAAGATACTGTGTTTATTTTGCAGAAAAAACATGATTTCTTACCAGAAGGATCGATTAATCCACCATCCAACGTCACCACTCGATGTCGTTGACCGTGACCGAATGCAATTTTGCGTGCCTGAAAAGACGTTTCTTGTGATTTCTTTCATTTATCAGTATAAAAATAAAAAAAACCATTTTCCTCGCTCACCTGCGCCAAATTATCAGCGACGAGCGTGTTGCGCAGCGCTTGATAGAACGCGAACTGGAGTCCTTTCGGGGCATCGTCAGGGATTTGTACCAGATCGAACATTCGGGGCACACCGCCCGGACTGGAACAGTAGAATATTTTCATCTTTCTGCAGTAAAATATGATCATGTACATCCGTTTCCACACAAAAGAATAAATAAGTCTAAACACCGTTTCGTACATGTTGGCCATCGGTCGAGTGTGTTGTGCCCAACGCTGTTCGCACTGATCGAGCATGATGAATGTGCAGCGACCAGCCCTTTGCTCCTGCAGTAAGAATCCAGATCAGAAATCAAATGTTTTTGTGCATAGCTTCGAACAAATATCGAAAACAGGCACAACAAAACAAATAACGCTGACCTTCAAATACTTGACACATCGTTCAGCAGTGGCGTAGGTGTCCACAACCATGTTGTCCAACGCCGGACAGCACGTGCTGATAGCCACGTCGTATTTGGCATCGATCGCTGCCAGATCACCCTGCACAATCAGGAAATATTAGGGGGGCATGAATACGCAACGTAGAATGCAGTAATAATAAAATACGCATAATGAACCGTGCGCGGCAGCAGCAAGGCGCTCAGAAATTTTCTTGTTTGCAAAGTATTTTCTGACGCAAGTACATGCAGCTGAATCTGCCAAAACTCCTGTGTGTCCGCGTGCGAAACGTCCGCATCCACGTCAAATCAGACTGGGGTTACCCGAGTAAATTTAAAAAAACGGAACGAACTGCACCCACCAAACGTCCATAGAATCCAGCCAGATGTTCGCGATGTTTCAGCTCCATCAATGCTTCACGCAATTGATTTTGGGCGCGATATTGGTCTTTCTTCGAGTGCGCATCGTTGATTTTCGGCGCTAGTTCTTTGACCTGCAAAAACGCAATTTAGAAATGTTTCAAACATATTTTCTGCATCTTTTTACCACAAATATTTGTGATACAAGGTGTTTGTGGCAAAAATAGCTTCGTGCCATATGTCAAGTGATGGCTGGCTGTTTCCGCAGTTGATATCACGCCAACAAGCAGCGCAGCTTCAAAAACGTTTTACAGACGAGAGACAAAACCGAAAATACGTGACCGCGCAAAACTAGATAAAACCAGATGGCAGAAACTTTTTGGAACGCACTCTACGTTTATGGGACTAATATGCAAAGACAATGAAACACATCACCTTGGCCTCTGCCTCATCCTTGGCCTGTCGCACATCGAGCATGTTCTGTTCGAGCACCTTGATCTCCTGCTCAGTCTTTGGCAGCCGACCGCTCGCTGCTTTCAGGGTGCTAATAACAAAAACAATCATGTTGTCAAAACACTAAACATAAAGAAAGAAATAAGTCTCACGTCTGCTTCTTTCCGAGATCATCGTTGACTTGAGCCAGCTCATCCTGATATTCAATCAACTTTCTTCGTTCTTTGTCCTCTTTCTCGCTGCACTGATCCAGCAGCTGTTTGGCAAGACGACGCTGCAACGAGCTGTTGGTCAAAGCATGAAAGCGACGCGACAAAAGGTTTGGTGCTTTGATCCGATCTGCCATGCCACAGTACATTTTTTGTACTTGATATTCGACATGCGTGAAAAATGTTTCGAGATATCTCCTGGTAAAAATTGGTTACGATCAAGTTAAAAATGAAATGAATTCACACGTAACAAATACTAATCCAACTTTGGCACTGTCCCAGTTTCAGGGATGTAACAGCAGTGAGTTTTGCCCGTTTCGGCCTATTTTCATAGATGGGCAAGGTGCCAGGCTTCGCAGGTGCGACCACCTCTGGCTAACTGACCCCAACAAAAGACAATGACACTGCAACGTGAGACTTTCAACACAACACCAACAAAACAAACAACGGAAAATCCAAACCCAAAGCCCAAACCGACCGCATTATTAGTCTCATCGGCGACCGCTTGCAACTGCGCCTGTCGCGTCTGCACTTGTTTCATGCGTTCCTGCAGGTGCGATGTCTCTTGCCCGACACGTTGGATACCGTCTTCGAGCGCTTCTTCCACCTGCAGAATTATTAGCCATCATCGACTGAATAGTGTGTTGATCAATTTCGATTTCCATCCCTACTTGTTTCTGTTCCTTCTCAAACTGCGTCTTCTGATCACGATACATGGCAATGTCCTGCTCCAACTGCTGGGGTCGAGCTTTCAGCCGTGTTTGCTGAAAAATACGAAAAATTAGCAAACAGAATACATCATAAACTGAAGGGTTTTAGCGTCATAACATTTTGTATCTCCTTTTCTAGACGTTTCGTATTGGTCTCCCGTTGCTCGCGGTTCTGCTTGGCTTGATTCGCCAGTTCCTTATCCCTTTCCACATGCAGATCAAGTTCTTCTTGCGTTTTCTGGGCTTTCTCGGTCCATTCGCTTGATTCTCTTCAAAGTGTTTGAATAATTTGTATTTTTACCAGTCAAGAATTTACTTTTTGTTGATGATCGAGTGTTTGTCAATAAGATGGCCAAATGGCAAACTCACTGCTTCAAATGTTGGATGGCATCCTCTCGTTTCTGCTTTCGTGCGCCAATCTCCGCGATCGCTGCCTTCATTTCTTCACGTTCTTCTTTCAATTTTACCAATTTCTCCTTTTCTTTCTCGCGCGTGAATTTAGCGATCATTCTACAAAAAAGAGATTATCATTTAAATTTGAAGAGGAATAAAATACCAAAATACCCACCGATCAATTTGATAAATTCGGTTATTTATACGCGAGATGATGTTCTGATCAGTGAAATAGGCCACCACAGTGTTCTTCGGGCCCTCCCAGTCCTGTTTACGTTGTTCGGCCTCGCGCGTTTTTCGCAGCTGAAAAAATCGACAAGAAAATAAAAGAGATTCCTTTTCAAAGCAAAACAAGACACACCCGTTCGCTTCGCATGGTCGCCAATTCGTCAACTTTTTGGCTGAGCAAATCAATGGGTTCTTTTAGTCGTGACGATCCAATTATGTCCTCCAGATACTCCAGCATACCCTCTTCTCCTGGATTCTGTGCTTTCGGTTTCATCAGTGAAATCTGCTCCACTTCGCCCTGCGGATTCAAGGGACCCTTATTTTAAACATTATTGTTTATTTATTACAAACTTGCTGATCGATTCGGTGTGGTCAGGTCCAAGTCATCATCATGTGACAAGCACTGAGGACGTTTCAAAGCTTTTCTTGTCAGTAATTTCGATAAACGCAAAAGTGATTCATTCTCCGCCTAGGAATATCTTTATCGGGGCTAATGGAAATTAGTGGTGGCAGCAATTAGTCGCGCCATCAACGCAGGTCGAAAAGTCTAAGGATGAGTCGAGGCCCCGAAATCGAAACCCTACATTTTGGTGGGCGGCATAATCTGCAGGAGCACCAAAAATTCGTACTTGCAGAATCAGAAATCGGTTGTGATCGAGATCAACGCCATTTCGTCGCAAATGCTTGCCGACTTCCTTGAAATGGCATCGTCTTCCGTCGAGAAAATAGCGCGATTCTCCGTCTTTGTACACAACGCGCCGCACAAAGAACTCCGTGTCCAGCACCTCTTCGCAACTGCCATCGGGCTAAAGAAGTTAAAAAATAAAGGTATTTTGTTATAAAGGCGGAACAAGTAACAATCATGAAAACCAAAGCGCAGAAGTAGAAAGCGACCCAAAGACGAACTTTGTCAATAATTTTGTGGAAGTAGACGGTCACCGAGCAGAAATCCACCGAATCATTTTGTTGTGAGTTGTGTATCATTGCCGTCATTTTCTTGGCGCGGACCTGCAGCACAACAGCAAGTGCGCGTGACGCGTTTTCACTAACAGGAAATTCACCAGTAAGACCACCTTGTTGGCACGATAGCCGAACACAAACAGCATTGCATCGATCACGTTCGATTTACCGCTGCCGTTCGGGCCGACGATCGAAGTGAAATTCTGCAACAGTTTGGTTTGGGTTCACCCCGTCTTGCACGATTCATAGCAAAAACGAAGACGTGAAAAAACAGCTGGCAGTGCTTCCCTGGTGATACGATTCAGCAGTTTTGGTCGTGACTCAGGCAGTCGTATTGAAATAAAATCCCGTGCGTGATATATACCTGATGGAACGGTCCGAGCGTGTGTCTGCCGTAATACGATTTGAAGTTCTCCATTTCAATCTTCGTTATCAACAATCGTTGCCCGGTCCCGTCCGCACTTTGCACCGGCGCTGGCGGCGGAGGAATTTGCATGTTCAGCAGCGCGTTATCTTCTTCGGCTTGAGCTGCACATTTTATTTATATTCTTTGCAAAAAAGTACACAATGACCACGACAACACAGTGGCGCTGACCATTCTCTTCATCTTCATTCTCGTTTGCCGGCTCGCCATCAGCATGACGTTGTCGCAATTCACGTGGCGCTCGTTCGTCGCTCTCACCTAAGAAGCAACGAATTTAGGTTTCAGAATTTCAAGCAACATAACGCAATTCATTTTTTTCAACTTCGACAATCAGGAAGTCAACGTGCAAGAATCAAAAAATTACGTCACATATCCATCTTCAGTTAGAGGGTTTGGACAGTGAAATAGCCTAAAAATAGGTACCTTTGGCATCTTGGCCAATAATGGCATTACATGCATGTTTGCGACGGGAGCGCGTTGAAAATGGTATCCTAAGGCCCCGATCTGTGCTATCCTACCACTTTTGCTCGAGAAGATAGCTCAACATCTATTGCTTCTCATTATGACACCCATTTGTGTTTCAAAAGCCAAAGACCAAACGATCAATAAACACGAATGCCAGTGAGTGAAGTGCTCAACAGTTACTTGGCGACCCACCAGCTCGCAACTTGTGACCATCACAACAAATCAAACAACGGGCGAAGCGCAAAACTTTTTTCGGGGCTAAGACGCCAAGGAAAGTAAAGTTTGGATATATGTGGTATATTTGTTGCTACTAAACCGTGAAATCTTAGTTTGCAGCAAAAAAAACTATGCCCCCGCCCCCCTAATTCCAGGTGCACTAACCCGCGCCCGCGCCCAAATTTTTCCTGTACCCTACACGCCCCGCCAAAGTAGACACAGCACCGGTGCAGGGTCCCTTGAGAGAACAATCGCCTCAGCCACCACCACTAACTCCGTAACTAACCACTGGCCCACTAAACACTTGTAATTATTTATGGTTTCGTCGTTACTGTCCAGCTTATGCGTGTTGTTGACGTTACCATGTTGCTTCTGATGCAATAAAAAACTTGAACTTGAACTTGAACCACTACAGCCATTCTTCAGAGTCCCACGCCGACACGATAGCAATAAATGACAGATCCAGATGACACGGAATCGCACGTGGGTGTGGGTGTACTTCCGACTGTGTGGGTATTTTCTGCGTGTGTAACCCACACCCACACAGTGACAGTAAAATTTTGTGCATCTCTGATGTTTTGCATCGCGTTAAGTGTTCAAATATGAAATTCTCAGAAATATTTCGCTCCAAGAGTGCTGTGAAGCTTATAGAGCCGTACTGAACAATTTTCAGCGTTGTGCAATGTCAAAACGTTCGATATCACGGTTCTTTTGTTCGAAATCTAAAGGTGTGAACTTTTTCAGCAACTGTTTGGGTGTGTTGGTTTCCTCACCAGTGTCGGTGTGTGGGTCTTCAAAACTGTGGTAGTTTGGTGTAGGACCTCGCAAACTCCGATCCCTGCTACGGATCGGTATCGACAGGTATGCCGATACCCGATACTTCGAAAATAAACGGATACCCGATAGAACCAAAATACCAATAAAAACACCGTTTATTGTAAAATTGAGGTTTTTGGCGCGGAATTTTTTGAGATGGTCATTGAGTACTGCGCGCAACAATTTTTTTCGTAAAAATTGCGCTCTATTGTTGTGTTATGCTACAAGAAGATAACTCCCGCCTACATTTTAAAACTTTTTCTGATCGTAGAACAATGAATCTTTGGGAAAAGCAACAACAACACTGTTTTTCGGTACGCGAAAAATGTAATACACGATACCTTGGAAAAACATGCCGATACCCGATACCTCCGGATCCCTAATCCCTGCAGATGACAACGACACAATTCCCCCAAAAAAACAAATGATTTTGTGACGTACGATCAGCATTCGAATCGTTGTCGATGTCATCAAACACATCGCCATCGCCAGCACCCGCGCCAGCTCGTTCGTTGGACGTTGCTTGCGATTGTTGTGCCACTTGTGACTGTAACAAAGTTCGTAAGTTCTACTGGTCACCTTTTAAACGCAAATGATTAGAGGTATCGATCGGACCGGAGACCCAAAAGTCGGCCCGGCAAATTTTTTCGGTGAGGTTCCTTCCAGGGGGAATGGGGGAAGACCCAAATTCAAGGCAAAGTTATCTTGAGGTGGAAATGTGACCGATTTTTAGGGTGCGGCAGGTGTATGCACAAGTATGGTCAATCCATCAGCTCATGGCACTTTTTATACACACAGCGCATGCGGCAGCACACGCCTATTTCTAAACAAAATGTGCACTTTGAGAGAGTGTCATTCTTTGATGACCGCTTTTTAATTTATCCGATTTTCATTTGCTTCTTGCCATAACACTTTTCTGCACAGTTGCAAAATTTGGGGATGTTTCAACCTATAACTGCAGAGAATAGATGCATTCATTGACGGCAGTAACGTAGCATGCAGCCTGTGTGTGCGAGTGCCATGAGCTGGTGGTTTGCCTATACACTAATATGGCCTCCGCTCCGGGCACTGTAGTGGCTAGGGATGGAGATTCCCCCCCTAAGGGGTATCTATCTCGAATCAACAACCCTTCGGGTGGGATGGGGGAAGGGTATTTACCTTATCTCGACACGAGCCGACCCCAAAGAGTATCTCAAGGAAGTAGATTTATGCTTTTCAAAGGCAAAAATGGGTGTTTTTCGACATCGAACCCCTCACAAATCGCGCGCAAACACACAAAAGTTGTCATGTTAGGCCAAGTTTTGGCCAAAATGTCAAAAAGTACCCATCTTTAGGCCAATTTTGCAGCAAAATTGCATGCAAAAATGGCCCTTTTTCGCCTTTTGACAGACCATAGGGGTATCTTGGATAGCCTCTGGGGGTATCGAGTGTCAAAAATGCCCAAATTTCGACCGAAACCCCTTATAAGTGCAAAAAATCGCGCGCTACGCGCGATATATGCACTTTATAGCATATAAAAATAGGCACCCAAAAAAACTTGTATGATTCCCTACCCGCCCCGAAAAATCTTCCCCCTCCCCCCAAACCGGGATCCCCCTCCCCAAGATTCCAGGTACACTACTAGCCCACTACCCGCCCCGGATTTTTTCACTTACAATAATATGTACCCTACCCGCCTCGCCAAAGTAGCCAGCACCAACACTGCCCCTACCCGCCCCGGACTTTTCCACTCCACCTATGTACCCTTCTACCCGCCCCGCCAAAGTAGCCACAGCACTGAACGGTAAGTATAGTTTCTGAGAAAAAAACTGCGATCAAAATTGTACTATGCAGCATAGCAGCAATCCTAATCTTCGTTCCAATCAGTGTAGTTCCTGGTCCGGCGCGGCGGTTAGTGTACCTACCCCTTTTTCCGTGCGGCGGTTAGTGTACCTCCCTGGGGGGGGAGGGGGGGGGAAGACCCAAATCCAGGAAAAAGTCACTTTTTGGGGTAGAAAATTTGACCGATTTTTGCCCCTTTTTGGAAAAAATTCTTCATAAAAAGGGTATTTTGGCGACTTTTGACATCATTGACCTAAAAATCACTCATTTTAGGCCTAAAAATGCCCATTTTAGGCCTAAAAATGCCAATTTTAGGCAAAAATTGAGGCGGTTAGTGTACCTGGCGCGGCGGTTAGTGTACTAGTGTACCTTGGTCGCGGCGGTTAGTGTACCTTAGGGGGGGACCCCCCCCAGGAACTACACTGGTTCCAATCAAATCAGCCGGCTAACCAAAGGAACATCTTCCGACGAATCAGACGCAGCTGCTGCCTCGTCCTCCTCTTCCGGTTGCCGTCGTTTCTGCTTTCGATTGGTCGCCTGTTCCGGCGAAGCACTCGGCTCGTGACGACGACGTCGACCGGGCATTTTGCGCTTTTGGAAACTAAAACATGCACAACAAACGTGCCGGTATTCCTTCTTATTGTTGATTGAAAGCTGGGAGGTAAAGCTACATTTACGCCGCTACTGCAAACTTCACAAAGTCTGAACCAGAACCAAAGGTCTCAATCAGGTCAGCCCGCGATTTTCGACTTCTGAGTCGGGCGGGCCGGCGGGCTGGCTGGGCAGGGCCGGAGATTTGGAGCGGACTGAGTTTGGCCGGCCCAGCCCGGCCCGATGCCCAAAGTCTCCGGCCCGGAACGAGCCGACCTTTCGGGAAGTTGTCAGAGCTGTGTGTGAGATACCGTAAAAACCTAGATACAGCCCCCGGAATAGAGCCCCCCGTAATACAGCCCCCCAAAAAGGGGTCAGTGAATTAAGAGAGCCCCCGGAATAGAGCCCAGCCCAGCGCCCCACAATCGGGCCGGGCCGAGATTTTGGACTTTTAAATCGGGCCGGGCCGGGCCGAAGTTTTGGTTAGTTGGGCCGAAGTGAAGTAGGTAACCCGGCCCGATCCTGATTACAGCCTCGCAAAATGGGGTCAGTGAACCCCCTTGCGTTTAGGTTTTTACGGTATACGCAATTGCTAATTACTGATCACTTACTTGCCGAATCCGTCAGAAATTAAAGTATTTTTGACAAAAAGTCCCTATTTTTTCTGTGAAGCAAACCGCCACCACACCCACAAGCCAGCTTTTCGTATTTCTTTCTCAATTCGTTATTTTGAATTTTGCGCGAGTGGAGGACGAAACATTGCCGAACACAGGCAACTGGTTCTTCACCACTGTCACTTGCGGTCCTGGTCCCGCCCGCACAGCCTACCTGCACGTGTAAGCCCAAGTCAAAGCCTAACCAGATGCCTAAGCTCAACCCTAATCCTTAAACCTATTTCCCACAAACCTGACGGAGGATCGGTGGAGGATCAGGACTTGGAAACTGGGGAGTTACAGGCAATCATAATCAAATGGGCAAGAACGTTACATCTAAATCATTATTCATCCAATTTGCATCGTTATTGCACTGGTTCCCAATCCCTGATCAGCCAATCAATCAACACCAGTCATCAACATGCCTCGCACTCGTTCACGAGCCAAAAGTTGGTCAACAGCCGATGTTGTGCTGATTATGACACATAATTTCGGTTGCCGTATCCCAAATTAATTCCAGGTATCCGTTCATCGCGTCGCCAAACAAAATCGAGTCGTCGCAAATGTGCGTTGCCAATTTCGTGGTCTTTCTACCTGATGTTTCACCCATTGTATGTAAATTGCAGCGAGTCGCAGTGACAGCGACAGCGAACGTGCCGTCGAGACAATCAAAACGGCGCGAAAGACAAATTCGGGTGCGTGACAGCTTTTTGCAAATAATTCACAATTACGTCTCACGATTTGCAGGCAACCACGCACAAATCTGGAATGACGAAAGCGGCAAACTGGAATGGGTGCCCATCAAGTCCGAGGGTGCGTCGGTCACTCATCAGTGTTGTCGTCGCAGTTTGTGTTTCCCTCGGACAATTATATCAGCATCAATTCGCAGGTTACCGACGTCGCAACATGCGGTCACGTGATCGGGGTCCAGAGACGAAAAGTTGGCTGGGATCGTTGGTGGACGGCGTCAAAATGGCGTCCGGATTCAAAGTGGCACCCAAAACGAACGCACAAAGTCGTCGCGGCCGTGAGTTGCACATTTGAGGGTGTTGAGGGGAACTGGGAAGCATTACAGGAATTTCACAGACAGGCGCTGCACCGGTTGACTGTCAGTACACTAGTCGGTTGGGAGGCTTTGAGTCATCTTAGGCCACATTTCGTTCGTACATTTCATTTCAGGACCAAGTGAAAACGCGCAAGTGAAAACCATCCGCAAGACCCGATCAGGTTAACAACTTGACCCCACATTCTTGATGTCGACACATTCCTGCAGCTTTCCCTTTATGGTTCAGGCAGCGTTCCCCTTATGATTCAGGCAACCACGCGCAAATCTACAACGACGAAAATGGCAAACTCGACTGGATCCCGATCAAGAACGTCGAATCGGGCGCGTTCGAGAAGACACGAGACCGAAACCAGCGTGCTGCCGCCAGAATGGGCAAATCACGACGCAAACGTGGTTATCACAGATTGTGAAACATTGGATTGAATTAGAGTTGTAAGCGCACATATTTGGATAGGCTGATTGTCCTCAAGCTAAAACACATGGAGCGATATCAAACTTGGTGATCTGATATGATCCGCATGTGATCTGCCTTGGTCACGTGACTTTCCTCAATTAAGGATATTAAGAAATTTAGTGATGCCCCTAATTTCGTCAAGCGTAAAAGATGTTTCCCGACCTAGGACGAAATTAGTGGCACCAGTAAAATTCTAAATGTCTTGCAAGAATAACGCGCTACTAAGGCAAGTCACACCCGATCACCAAGTTCGATATCGACCATAGTGATCCAAGAATTTTATCCAAAGAAATGTGCAAAATTGCAGCAGTCCGCTCGCGTGCCTCGAAATCACAACGCAGCAGCCGTCGATCGACGCAACGTCGCAAAGGTATGCGTGCAGATTGATAGATCGTGAAACATCAACTGACAACAAGCACTTGTTTTTCTCAAACGGTGTTGCCAGTATGCACAGGGCTCATCAGTGTGAGAACACCTCTGGCTAATTGCCCTCCAAAAGCACTTGCGTGCAAGGACAACAGAATTGCAAAGGTTTACATAATTGCAGCAGCCAGCAGGCGTCGCCGTCGTGCCTCGACATCCCGTCGCAAATGTATGTCCGGCTGTTATTTGTGAAACATCAGCCAGTTACTTATCTGGGCACGGTGATGGTTCTCCGAATCAATAATCGTGCACAACGCAACCCATAATTGCAGCAGGCAGCACGAGTCGTCGTCGAGGCCCGAAATCCCGCCGCAGCAACCGTCGATCGACGCAACGTCGCAAACGTACGCTTTTGTTCACATTTATAGCTAAACATCAGCTGGCCAGATGCATGTAACAACGGCTGATGTTTCACAGACGACCAATTATTCCACAATTGCAGCGGCCCGATCGAGGGCCTCAAAGCGGCGACGCAGCACCGGACGTGCTCGATATTGAACGATCTGCTGAATTGAACACATGGACTGAGAAACAGACTGTAATTTCGTTTCAAACGCCGAAACTACCAACTCAGCCATAACGCCATTACATATTCTAGCACTGATTCAGGGCTGTTTGAGTTGCCCACGCCAACGATCTTGTTGTGTCAGTTAGTTGCAATTGTTACACGCGAACATAACCGAGAGGGCAAACCGCCCGAAGTCAAATTTGCACAGGACTACCTGCTAAAGACAGATGGAATTGTGACCACAAATCTAACTGCTCAAAAATGTCGAATAAAGGTCCATGTGTTCAATGATCTGACAAGTGACAAAACAGCAATCACCATTGCTTTTTATTACAGTACACAAGAACCAAAATCAATAATCTGCAACAGCAAAACAACGAAGAGTCCCGTTTCAAATTTCAATGCTTTGTCCCATGATAATTCCTCTCATCCTCCGCTCAATTTCGGTTCACAACCATAACAACTTGAAACCACACCAAAATTCTAACTCTATTTTAGCCGCCTGATTACTGCCCTGCGACTTAGCAATCAACAAAACAAAAGAATAGAGCTGATTTCAAAGAAGAAACGAAAAAGTAACATAGAATTGGAATGAAATGACAAATCAAGAGGCAAGAATTCATCACTCACTTTCAACAGCAAACATGAAAGATGACTAGTGATCTAAAAAAACAGCCACCATAGAAAGAGAAAGCTTCTTTACCTCAACTTCTTTACTTCACTGGACCCACAAAAGAAAAAGCAAGACATTACGCAAGAAATAATCAAAATGACAAGATTTGATATTGCTGTTCAACACCGCAAGCAAAAATATCAACATAGAAACCATGTGACAAGGTTTAACTGAAATAGGTGCGAAAATGATCAACATCAGAAAATCGATTATGGAAAGAATTACACGCTGTACTTTCAGAAACAACAGAAGTTAAACAAGAACACGCAAGTTAAACAAAGACAACACAAAACCAATGCAGATAACCTTTAAAGACAGAAAAAAGCTACCATAAAAATTCCATTACATAACCAACGATGGTGCAACGTATAAACAGACCTTTACGATTACAATAGAAACACCAATCCAAGAAGGCGCTCGATCCAAATTCAAATGAAATACATGCAGCGATCGCGTTTCTTGAACTCCTCCACCACCTGAAATTCAGCAAGCGCAACATAATCAACGCACTCCACAATCGAGTGCTAATAAGTGAATGCGCTGGTTGGTCGCCCTGGTTTCACAGTTCGATGGCGCACCCGGCCACGTTCGCCCAATGACCACCCAGTCCGATCACCCACAACCAACGCCCCCTACCCACGTACATTGACGGCCTGCTGCATGGCCGAGTCACTGCTGCCGGACTGCATAGTGCCGGACACGGTTGGACCCGATGACGTCATGTCGATGGTGGCCGCTTGTGTCGATGTCGATTCACCAGTGGCTCCGCCCTGCGTGTCTGCTCCGCCCTGCTTGCGATCTGCAAAGATCATGAACTTAGGTATATGATCGATAACTGTGCTTCGTAGTGACCGAATGTCTAACTAAACAAAATCACAGGGGTCATTGGGTGGAATTCACAAAACCGTCAAAGTCTCAAACTCAAAGTCACGTGTAAAAAGACGGAGAACTTTCACAAGTTTACCGTAAAGTTTACCACTAACTTCACAGCTCAAAAACGCTCCGCTTGCACTGGCACACAAAAATTCTTCATTGTAACACTGTGCTGTGCTGCACAGCTGTAGTGTGTTGCCACAGCAGATCCTGTACTGGTTATAACGTTGTGAAGAGGCTAGTTTGATTGGCAGACAGTTCTTTCCATTCCCACTGCCAGCCAGACGTTGAACATGGCAGTGAGCTTGACGGCAAGCTCACGATAATTCACGTCATTTTACACGTGGAGTTTGACGGTGAACACTCAATCCCATCCCTCCCAATACGAACCGATGCGACTGCGATGTTTGTCCTTTCCCTTTTCATCGATGGTTCGTCCCCCCTGAGCGCGTTGCAATTCGTCCCCGGCCACCGACGATGCGCTCGATGACACGCCACGACCCGATACCGAGCCTGCATCCGACACGCTGTCCTTGTATTCCCTGCAGGATGTGATGGTCACCGCATTACCTCTAATTTTGGGGCATGTTCCAATTTTGGGTATATTTCCAACAAAATTCCGAAATATTATGAGGCCTATTTTCCAATTTGCTGCGAAAATAATAAAATCACTGTGTTGCGTGAAAAAAATTAGAAGAATGTTGAAGATTCGGAGCAGGAACGAACAAACGAGGAGAAGTGCCACTGAAACCATGAACAACAACAACAGTGTTCTATAACTCGAGTTTACCTCAGTTTTGTGTTGAAAAAATGTAAGGACAGGCCCTAAATATAGGGCTAATTTCAACACATTTGAAAAGAAGCACAGGGCCCACTAAAGTTCGAGGTTAATAGGTATTAGACGTGTGGATAGATTTTTGGATTGAAAGCGCGTAACAAACATGAACTTGTTGATGTGATACGCTGATTCACAGGTACGATGGCGGTTTGGCACATGAAGAACAGTGTTGCAAAACGAAAACTCCGAACTTCACCTACGTTTTGCTTTATTGCAACTTGCACCAATATCTTTTGACACTAAATTGGCCAAAAGCCAACTAACAGATTGTTTCGAATGTGGTATCGAGCGCGTGTAGCGACGAGGTCGGCGTAGTACATGGGTGCTGGCACACTGACGGCACGCGGACAACGCACGAACATGTGGCACAATTTGTACGTCAACAACTGCAGATCATCCACCGACATTTTGTTGTCGTCCCAAATCACGTGGTAATGCGTCGGACGTGACGTGCCCTGAATGCACAACAGGGTTTTTTTTTCAAAATTCACTAGGTGCAACTTAGGTGCAACCCCCCAATTTTTAGGTGCAAGCTGGCCAAAGTAGGTGCAACCCCTATTTTGGACAAAAAACGCCAATTTTAGGCTTTTTTGCCAGGTTGTGTGTTCAGTGCTATTTGCGTGCTTTTAGAAGTTCAATAAAGTTGTAACGCAATGAATGCCTTTTCCTTTAGCAAAAGCAAACTTTTCAGGGAAAGTTCAACATTTTGTAGCACATTTTGTACTAGTTTCATTATTGAGAACCGATTGAGAAGAAAACGAAACAGTAAAATTTTCATGTCACCATATCCACATTTGGGGGTCACGTACGATTCAATTACTTTCGGTGTTCATTTACTGTGTGGGTATCTAATACTGTTGTCATGCTCTGCTCTAGTTCTAGTCAGTGTAGTTCCTGGGGGGAGGGGGGTCCCCTCCTAAGGTACACTAACCGCCGCGACCAAGGTACACCAGTACACTAACCGCCGCACCAGGTACACTAACCGCCGCAATTTTTGCCTAAATTAGGCATTTTTAGCCCAAGATGGGCATTTAGGCCTAAAATGGGTAATTTTCAGGTCAATGGTGTCAAAAGTCGCCAAAATACCCCATTTATTGAGAATTTTTTCCAAAAAAGGACAAAAATAGGTCAAATTTTTTACCTCAAAGAAGGACTTTTTCCTGAATTTTGGTCTTCCCCCCTCCTTCCCCCACAGGGAGGTACACTATACACTAACCGCCGCACCGACAAGGTGGGTAGGTTCACTAACCGCCTCGCCGGACCAGGAACTACACTGATCCTAGTACAGCATGTATTTGTTTTGAATCTTATCACCAGCACACCAGGTACTAACTGTGTACGAAATCAATCAATCAGACCAATATTTTTTGTCGATGTCGACCAAATGCTTCGATGGAATTTATTGGAAGGAATGAAAAGCCGCGCATTTTTTTTGTTTCTAAGCTTTCCAACCTTAAAAGATGCTGTATAAATGCTAAATTAAGCAAATAAGGGC
>JASAMV010004596.1:0-22029 GCA_030248065.1 Rhynchonema sp. JSB1_4
CACAAAGGGACTTGCGACCGCCCCATCGCACACTGTTTTTGCCGGCAGTCTGTCGGTCTCCTGGATCTTTCCGTCATCGCGCATTGACATGACGGTGAAAAGAATCCACCGGTTGTGTTCAAATATTTGAGGTTTGAGATCCTTGTTATAATTCTCGTCCATCATCAGTCCAAAAGGACCGGAAAAGGGACGTCCTATTCAGCCCGCACCGCCCACACAGCCCACAGCCCGCACCGCCCCAGTCCTATTCAGCCCGCACCCCACTTCAGCCCCAGTCCTATTCAGCCCGCACCCCTTCAGCCCCAGTCCTATTCAGCCCGCACCCCACTTCAGCCCCAGTCCTATTCAGCCCGCACCCCTTCAGCCCCGGTCCTATTCAGCCCGCACCACCCACACAGCCCCAGTCCTATTCAGCCCGCACCGCCCACACAGCCCCAGTTCTATTCAGCCCACATACAGCCCGCACCGCCCCAGTCCTATTCAGCCCGCACCCCTTCAGCCCCAGTCCTATTCAGCCCGCACCCCACTTCAGCGCCAGTCCTATTCAGCCCGCAACTGTCACGGACCTACTGGTTGGCTAACTCCGCCCACCAGCCATGACGTTTCTCTCTGGCCGCCTAACGGCTTCATGCTTTAGTTCGGTGTTCTGCTTAGTTTGGTGTTCTGCCCAGTTTGGTGTTCACCCCGCTTGTGTTCCATCGTTGTACCATCTGACCAGCGGTCACCTTACTCACCCCACCCTTATTGTATTCCTTATCTCACCTTACCCATTATCCAATATACCATAAACCCTTATTCTTGTAACAGCCGAATAGCCCTTTCATACCAAGCCCAACAACAGCCACACACAAGCCAGCCAAATAACACAGACCCATCACATTATTAGTAACACAACCCTTTCAGCTCCAGTCCTGTTAAGGGCTTAAGGGCGAACTTAGGTTGAACACGGAAACCGGAACACGGAAATAATTTACATACAAACCAGTTTCGTGGATTTCCGTGCACGGAAATATTTCCGGTTTCCGTGTTCCGTGTTTTTTTTATTTTCACGGAACACGGAAATATTTCCGTGTGAATAGTTGTTGCTGTTTGCGTCAACACGCGGGCTTTTGACGTCAGCACGCTGGCTTTTGTCATCATCACTGCAAAAGCACCGTTTGCGTGCCTGAATCATTGCCGTGTTCCGTGGCACGGAAATATTTCCGTGTTCCGTGATTCTCCAAAATATTCACGGAAAACGGAAATATTTCCGTGTTCCGGTTTCCGTGTTCAACCTAAGTCCGCCCTAAGGTCTGCGTACACAACTCCTATGCGAAAATAAAGGATCAAGGGCAGCAGATGTTTCAACCGCGGTGCTCAAGTTGAAGCAAGCTTACTTTTCAGGAAGTTCGTCCGACCGTAACAAAGTGAATCAAGGAAAGTGATGTTTCATCAGCGACAAAATTGAAGTCATGATTGCCGTGATTTGTGTCATTGTGGTGGATATCAATATCATGACGTATTTTTTTTACCAATCCTCAGTCTTTTAGTTGTCTGTCGTGTTATAGAACCCAAGACGACCTTGCACAGCCTGAATTCTTGGTCATTGTAATGCCGAAACCAACCAACAGTGGATGATCCACGTAAGATAAATCACTACATGAATATCATTTGATTCGTTGAAATTAATCACAACCATAATACATAAGAAAATCACTGACAATAAGAGCCAATTATAATACATATTACATGGGTAACTTTCGAAATGTGAAGGCTGTAGGGGATCCTTCGACAAAACACCAGAATCGTCCTTCCGAACCCAGAAAACAATCGGATGATGCCCATCTACTCCGTCCCTATAGGATGCACTTCTCTCCTTGCTGTGACAGAGGTGATCGTGACCATGGGGTCACCGAAGCAACCCAGATTTCGTACGTTCAGGCATGCATTGTGATAATACTTTACTCAAATGTATCGTGACGTGAAGAATATTGAACTATTACTTCTTCACTAGGATTACATAATTCAGCAAAATTTCGATTCAAGTGAAGTGAAATATGATGTTTCGACCGCTCCCTCCACCTCCACTTTTCATTCAAGTTGCCGCGCTTGATATTTCAGGAATTTGGTGCGTCCACCGTGCGTCCTCCATCAACCGCGTCCAATAGTCGGTCAAGTAAAACGAACTAAAACCTGAAGTGGGGCTGTGGCGGGTACGGGCTGAATAGGACTGGGACGGTGCGGGCTGTATGTGGGCTGAATAGGACTGGGGCTGTGTGGGCGGTGCGGGCTGAATAGGACTGGGGCTGAAGGGGTGCGGGCTGAATAGGACTGGGGCTGAAGTGGGGTGCGGGCTGAATAGGACTGGGGCTGTGGCGGGTGCGGGCTGAATAGGACTGGGGCTGTGGCGGGTGCGGGCTGAATAGGACTGGGGCTGTGGCGGGTGCGGGCTGAATAGGACTGGGGCTGAAGGGGTGCGGGCTGAATAGGACTGGGGCTGAAGTGGAGTGCGGGCTGAATAGGACTGAGGGAAAGGGGGGGGGGGGGGGAGGGGGCTGTGGGGCTGTATGTGGGCTGTGTGGGCTGAATAGGACTGGGGCTGTGGGGCTGTGTGGGCGGTGCGGGCTGAATAGGACGTCCCGACGGTAATGCCACTCGGGCATTTTGGGAAAAGCTAGTCCCGTTTCAAAATTGACTTCCCTTTTTCTCAGGCTTAGGCTTGGGCTTAGGCTTAGGCTTAGGCTTAGGCTTAGGCTTACTATTAGGCTTAGGCTTAGGCTTAGGCCAAACCTTGAGCCAACCCGTGCCTTCTATCGCGAAATCGAAAATTCGCGCCACTCGGACTCGGGAATCGTTGAATTGAAAGAGATTTTCAATTTTTGTGTTTCGTTTTTTGCTTGATGCCGGTAAGGTTAAATTTCATCATCAGTTCAGTTCACTGTTCAGTTCAGTTTGGGTGCGCTTTTGCTCATTTTTCTGATTCATATGATCTGCAGTCTCTGTACATATGTTCAGCGGGAATTCGAGCTCCGCGTCCACGCCACGCACTACACTCATGCACAAAGCATGCGATCGAACGCCAAGCGAGACCACACAGGCACTCGCACTCGCACAACGTCTGCCAAAAACCAAATCGCCGAAATCCTTGAACTTGAGGAGCCGTCGGCGAAAGTTGTAAGAAGAAAAGGAAAGCCTGTCACGAACAGCGATGCAGTTGACAAGTCAGATGATGAAACGAAAACGAAGCCAGTCACGTTCTCTGCGTTTTTCCTCGATGATCGATTACAAAAAGTTGGTTGTTGTTTTGTTGTTAACTCCGAAACCTTCCCCCTAGGGCAGTGCTGTGGCTACTTTGGCGGGGCGGGTAGGGTCCATAGGTGGAAAAAATCGGGGCGGGTAGGGGGGGAGATTTTTCGGGGCGGGTAGGGTACAACAAAGTTTTTTCGCGTGCCTGTTTTTATGTACTAAAAAAGTGCATATATCGCGCGCAGCGCGAAATTTTTTGCACTTTTTAGGGGTTTTGGGTCGAAATTTGGGCATTTTTTGACCGAAAAATGGGCATTTTGGGGGTAAAAATGGGGGCGGCCTCCGGGGTCTGTGCCGCGGCTACTTTTGGGGGGCGGGTTGGTTACATAGGTGTAAAAAATCGGGGCGGGTAGGGGGGTAGTGTACCTGGGATTTGGGGGGGGGGGGAAATCCGGTTTGGGGGGGAGGGGGGAGATTTTTCGGGGCGGGACGGCGGGTAGGGTACAACACAAGTTTTTTCGGGTGCCTGTTTTTATGTACTAAAAAGTGCATATATCGCGCGCGAGATTTTTTGCACCTTTTAGGGTTTTCGGTCGAAATTTGGGCATTTTTGACCGAAAAATGGGCATTTTGGGGGTAAAAATCGGGGCGGGTAGGGTACCAGGGGGCGGGGGCGGGTAGGGGGGTAGGGTACAAGAGCGGGGCGGGTAGGGGGGTAGCGTACCAGGCCGGGGCGGGTAGGGTACCATTGGGGGAACCCCCCCCCCCCAGCCCCAGCACTGCTCCGGGTACACTAATTTCCCCATTTTTTTGCCTAAAATGGCCATTTTTTAGGCCTAAAATGTGTGATTTTTAGGTCAATGTTCTCAAAAGTCGCCAAAATACCCTTTTTATGACGAGTTTTTTTCCAAAAAGGGGTAAAAATAGGTCAAATTTACTACCTCAAAAAGTGACTTTTTCCTGATTTTGGGTCTTCCCCCCTCCTTCCCCCCTCCTTCCCCCCAGTGAGGTACACTAGTTTCCCCTCCGAAAAAGTAGGGAAATACACTAATTCAGTGTAGTACTTGGTCAGGGTGTTGACGATAGATAGATTGGAACCCGAAATGTGTTGACGATAGATAGATGACCCAAGTCCGAAATCTGGGGGGGGTCGACCCAAACTTGTTGACGATAGATAGATGGTGGGAGGGGTCGCCAAAAATCAAGGTATAGTATAGTGCATTAAGTAGGTAATAATGTGCAAATATTAATGAAAATGTATATAGATGTACTAAATCCGCGCGTAGCGCGCGATTTTTTGCCTATTTGGTGTAAAAAGACCGATTTTGAGTCAAAAATGTCAATTTTGTGGTCGACTGTTGTTGACGATAGATAGATTGTTTCAAGAGTTTGTTGACGATAGATAGATTTGCCCAAAAGTGTTGACGATAGATAGATGAAATCAAAAAGTGTTGACGATAGATAGATGAATTTGGGGGGGACCCCCCCCACCCCCCTCCCAAGTACTACCCTGCACTAATTTCCCCGCCGGACCAGGAACTACACTGCTAACCGCCGCGACCAACCAAGGTACACTAGTACACTAACCGCCAGTGTAGTTCCTGGCAGCAGTGCTGCGGCTACTTTTGCGGGGCGGGTAGGGGGGAGTGTACCTGGGATTTGGGGGGGGGGGGTAATCCGGTTTGGGGGGGTGGGGGGGAATTTTTTTCGGGGGGGGTAGGGTACAACACAAGTTTTTTCGGGTGCCCGTTTTTATGTTCTTATATCGCGCGCAGCGCGAGATTTTTTGCACTTTTTAGGAGTTTCGGTCGAAATTTGGGCATTTTTGACTGAAAAAAGGGCATTTTGGGGGTAAAAATCGGGGCGGGGTAGGGTACCAGGGCGGGGCGGGTAGGGGGGTAGGGTACAAGAGCGGGGCGGGTAGGGGGGGTAGCGTACCAGGCCGGGGGCGGGTAGGGTACCATTGGGGGACCCCCCCACCCCCCCCCCCCCCCAGCCACAGCACTGCCTGGCAGTGTTGGAGGTACTCTGGAGGGGGATACCTACTGTACCGCGCTCGGAGAGGGGGATACCTACTGTACCAGAGCCGATGGCCTGGGGGGTTATGTACCTGGGGGGGGTTGGTGGGGGGTTCGGGTTTTGGGTGAAAATTTTTATTGTGTTTATTATGTGTGGAATCGTGTGAAAACGTAGTATTGGGCGCGCGTAGCGCGCGAATTTTGGGTAATTTGAGGTAAAAACCAAAAACCACTGATTTTACACTAATTTTGGCCATTTTGGTCAAAAATTAGCACTTTTGGGGCAAAATCGGGGGGGGGGGCTACCTACTGTAGGCCGGGGTGAAATTCGGGGGGGGATACCTACTGTACCATGCCAAACATCGGGGGGATACCTACTGTACTAGGCGAGGGGATACCTACTGCACTGGGGGGGGGCTAAAATTTGGGATTTTGGCCAAAAATTTGCCTAAAATAGCTATTATATCGAGGTTTGCGCGCGGAGCGCGCGATTTTTGGGGTTTTGAGGTCGACTTTTTTGCAATTGCAAGGTACCTACTCCTTAGGGGGGGACCCCCCGATTCCCCCCAATCCACCACACTGATCTGGTATCCTGACTTTTCGACTTTCCCAACGACACCACTGGGTGTCAATATTAAATGTGGGTAGCCAGCCAGCCAGGTCAAGCGCATCAAGCAGCACCGAACGCATGCGGCCCGCGGCGGCAAAGAAAGCCGCTTAGTTTTTTCAATCCACATTTTGCAGGCTATCACCAATCTTGGTCGGCACACACCAACGATGGTTCAATCGAGTTTCATCCCGTTGGCGCTGGAAGGCAAGGATTTGATTGCCAAAGCGCGCACGGGCTCAGGCAAAACGGCCGCCTATCTGATTCCCGTCATTCAAATGCTGCTCGACGCCAAAACGGTTAGAAAGTCGATTGTTTGTTTTTCTTTAAATTGTTGGTTTTCGTTGTTGTACTGAATTGGCTGACCTGCAATGTTTCAGAAACAAAAAGAAACCGAAATCAAGACCATTTTGATGGCGCCGACGAAAGAGCTGTGTTCACAAATTGTCACTCAAATTGGCGAACTCTGTTCAACGTGTGCCAGCGAGATACGTTGTGTGGATCTCACGCAACCGACCGATTATAATGCTGAACGGTTAGGATTGATTTCTGTGTCTTTTCAAAGAATTATTTTGGTATTTTCGCAACTGATCCGCTATCTTCAGTTCAAATTTACCGAATAAGTGCTTGTTGCATCAAAATGTGGTGTGCCAAATGGACATGTTCTACGAAAATGGCATCAACTATCCGACGCGGTGTTGATGGATCTGTGTTGCATATAAATAAGATAGATCTCATTTTGTTTAACAAGACCGTAGCTATCATGTGATAAAGTCTTGCAAGACCAGATCATATAGACTGTATCGGAATTGGTAAAATATTTCAATACCCATCTCCGGTCTTGATATCGCCCTTAAATGTTTTTACATTGCAAAAAATGTGAAAATAATGGTCTGCCAAATTTTAAGAGTGCTGCTGTCGAACAAACCGGACATTATCGTTTGTACTGCTAGTCGTCTACTGCCGCATGCACGCGACAATAAACACTTGTTGTCCAAGATTTCGGTGCTTGTGATTGACGAAGCTGATTTGCTCTACTCGTTTGGCTACGAAAAAGACGTCAAGGAGCTTGTCACGAGCGTTTGGATATTGGTTTTCGTGTTCGTTTTGAACGTATTTTTTGTTAAATATTTTGAGCAATTTTTAGCTATCGCCACGCAAATCCTATCAGACGTTTCTCATGTCGGCAACGATGGGTGATGACATAAAAACGTTGAAGTCGGATTTGAAAATAAAGAAAGCCGTCTATGTGAAATTGGAAGAAGGACAATTACCCCCAGCCAGTCACCTGTTGCAGTACCACGTCATGTTAGTTTGTGAATAAATTTCATGCGTGTAAACTTTTCACGCGTGTTTTACGAAGTTTCAAAAAATGCCAAATTCTCTATTTTTAGCTTGGACGAGGAAGATAAATTCTGCTTTTGTGCGCTCTGTTGAAACTGAAACTGGTTTGCGGCAAAACGATCATTTTTGTTCGGGACACGGATAGATGCTATCAGTAAGTGGAGTTTCTTGTTACTTTTTCCAATTTTGTTTCATGTCGAAAACAATTTACCGCTGGTTTTCAGACTGAAACTGTTTCTCAATCAATTTGGGATTAGCAGCTGCGTACTGAACGCCGAAATGCCAGTAAATTCAAGGTTTGCAAAAATCTTTGCCCTGTATTTTTTATGTTTTTCAAGATTCTACGTTAGCTGCAAGAATTGTGCAGAACTTTTGTTCGGTATGCCGCATCAAACATCAATTCGTCCAATTTCACAACGAAATGAAAAGCAAAAGTTTTTTTGTCAATAAAATAACGATTGCAGATGCAACATTGTGCGTCAATTCAACGAGGGAATGTACGATTTTATGATTGCATCTGATGACACAACATTGGTGGAATCGAGAGCGCCCAAACAGGAACCAACTCAAGAAGTGGAGGACCAAGGTGATAAAGACGATCATGCACCCGCGTTCAAGAAGAAGGATAGAAAGTTTGTTTGTTTTGTTTTTATTTTCAGTCAGAGTCCGGGAAAGCAATCAGCTTAATGAGAAGCGAGGCGCCACTGTTTACGTTCGTGCTGGAACATTTCTACCCCTCCCGGAACCATATTTTAGCTACTCAATCTAATTAATCTTTTTTTGTAAATACATGGTAGTCATTCACTAGCTAATTTTCCGCTGAAATTCAACGTCAACTTCTGTAAGCAAAACGCGAAACGCGAACTCTGTCCTGTCATTCAAAAATATTTTCACGTAAATCGCTCCCTGCAGACGCGACCAGGGCGTGCCGTCTGCGGTGTCGCGTATCGAGATTTTTCCAACGCGATATCAATTTTTCGATTTTCTCATTCGCCGATGACTACGTCCACATGTTGGCAGTCTTTTTTGATTTTTGTTTTTCTGTTTGTCAGATTCTGCATGTGAGCCTATTCGAACAGTATGCTTCATTCTTCTTTTATGCCATGAATGAGTTTTTCAGAATTTCCATGAAAAAGACTGTTTTTTCTTCAGTGTCCTGCTGACCGCAAGGAAACATCTCGGCGTGCGAGTAGCTAGAGAAATGCCAGAATTTCTTTTTTTCATTCACAGAAGGCTGTGTGGATCAAGCAGCGGCGCGCTATTCGTTTTGCTACCCAAGTCCGAGCCAGCATGTGCTGAATGGAAGTGCAACGGTCTCTACGAGCAATGTACGCGGCCGAGACGTTTCAGTTTGCGCGTGGAATGCGGAATTCCGCGAAATTGAATATCTGCGTCTTTGTATCGGGCAAATAATGTTCCTGTTATTTTTGCCGTGTTCTCGCATTTGCATTCCAGTTTTTCTTTTTTCGCCCAAATTCGGGGCTTTTTGTGCATTCTGTGCTGTTGCGCTCACGCACTTTCTGCAGTTATGAGCGTTGTCTACCAGTTGATTGTTTCCAGTCTCGATCTATTTGATCACGTGTTAGATTTTTACAAACTTTTTCTCATCAGTTTATCCTCTCTCTCAGTTGGCTGCGTTGAGCCCTTGCGACTTGTGTACCATTTCAAAATGGAGCAATTGGCATGGATTCAGATAGTCTGAACTGGAGGGTGTGCGTTGAACTATAGTTCTCTGCGTATTTTGTATCCTACAAAGAACCAATCTCGTAGTTTTTGAAATCTGTTCGTTGTGACTCAGGACTTACAGGTTTCTGAGGGGGGGTACCCGCCCTGTCATCTCGTAGGGCCCGGAGCATCTGGAGGAAAAAGTGCCCCGCAGCTGAAAAACTGAGCATCTCGACATCTAGTTTTTGAAACGACACTGCGACACCTGTTTTTTTGGGACCCGGAAAAATTTTCTCTTTGCTGCATTTTTGGTCTCAAGCTACTGTTCAAGTATTTTCACACGAAATAGCACCAAATGTCTCATTCTGTGTCTTCTGAAACATTGGTTAGAGATTTTCTCTCAAAATTCTTTCTCAGCATAACTGGATGCGTTCGAACTGCTCGGTGTCGGGTCCCAACCCGACACCCTACATCTGGGGTACCTGACACCCCACACTTACACTTCTCGTTCGCCACCCGGCCGATCCTCTCTAACCCTAATGCGTGAGGATAGTGTCTCTGCTCTGTGGTCGCTGTAGTGGGGCGGCCCGGCGAGATCAGAGCTGAATTATTGAGTTTCGAAAAAATTTTGGACACTTACTCTCCACGCAACCGAACGAGAAGGACTCGCTTCGACACGATGCTGTGCATACATAGCTATAGAGTACGCAGCATCTTAGTGCATGTGCCTGATTTATTGGTGCGTAATGCTGCCGGTTGTCCATGTTCCTGGTTCTTCTTTATTTGTATTTGATTTTGTGGTTGGATTTGCGTTCGCTTGGGTGCATGACTTCAATAAATAATGAAAATGGGCTGCCTGTCGCGCTTTCGGCCCCTCAGGCGGGGCCAGGGTACCAGGCTGAGCACAAAGTGCTAGGCGCAGAGAGGGCAAAAGCACACTGAAGGTTCACTGGCGTCACTGAGTTTATCAGCGCAAGGCTTGCGCTTAGACAGCTAAGAACAAGATTCTCATATTGGCTCCGATGTGGCTTCAGCATATTCCTCCGTTATTTAATTCAAAACTTTTTGTGCCTCGCAGTATTGTAATTTTCGGGCTCCGAAACGAATTAAAATTTCGCTTGAATTCTCATTTCAGCCCCGCGTCTACACCACCTGTCACTGTTTTTCAACTGCCCCACCGTTTCAAAAGGGCTAGTTCTCTAGCAAAGCAGAAGCGACAAAGCGAAGTGAGCATTCTCGGGCGAAAGAGGTTTCTGGGACGGGCTGGCACCGCTGAGTTTCGACTGTTTTTAGACGATTTATGAACTCTTTCTGGTTGTTCTTGTTGAGAACATATTGTGTGATGTATCTGTTAAAAATCCGCATAAGTTCTAAAGGTTTGCTGGCAAACTTGCAATTTATTGACATGAGTGGGCTGCGTCTCGCGCTCCCAGTGTCGTCGCTCTTTTCGGCCTTCTTTGTTACATCTCAATTTTTACGTCTCGTTTATTCATCAATCGAGCATCTCGCCTGCATGCCAACTTTATTCGGTTTTCTTTCTAACATTTCGTCTTGTTTGTGCACACATCGCCCAAGGGCACCGTTAGATCCATATCCCAACAGCGGCCCCGCGCATTTTACACATCCGCCGGAAATCCACATACTCGTCGCCTCACGCCTCGCAAGGCGCCAAGCAGAGCACCCGGGTCATGAAGTTTCGCGCGCGTCGTCGTGGCATTTGTGTTCGTAGACTCACACAAATGTTCCACCGACGAGACAGGCACCAAAACTGCATAGATAGATGCCCAGAGGGCGTGATAGCTTGGCACCATTGCGAAGGCGCTCGAAGGCAATCAAACAAGACGAGGAATTACGGCAGGCATGTGTAACGCGCGGCACCTTGTTGGGATCTGGATCTAACGGTGCCCTTGGGCGATATATGCACAAACAAGACGAAATATTCAGAAGAAAACCGAATAAAGTTGGCATGCAGGCGGTAATGCTCAATTAATGAATAAAATCAAGCATAAAAATTGAGCATGTAACCATGATGGCGAAAAGATGCCAACGATAGGCTGGGAGCGCAAACGCAACCCACATTCTGTCAATAAATTACAAGTTTGCCACAAACCTTTGCAATTTTATGCGGATTTTTAACAGATACATCACAAATATTCTCAACAAGAACAACCAGAAGATTTCATAAATCATCTAAACAGTCGAAATTCTTCAGCGGGTCGCTCTTCCGCTGCAGAAATTTCTCTTTCGCCCGAGAATGCTCACTTCGCTTTTTATCGCTTCTGCTTTGTCCAGAAAACTTGCCCTTTTTGAACGGTGGGCCACTTGAAAAACGGTGACCGGTGGCTCCTTTGAGAACGTCGGGCACTGAAAATGAGAAATTCAACGAAATTTTAATTCGTTTCGGACCGAAAATTACGATCTGCCTGGTCGCGAGATGTTTTTGAATTGATGACGGAGAAATATGCTGAAGCCACATTTCGACCCAATATAAATCTTGTTCTTAGCTGTCTGAGCACAACCTTTACGCTGATCCAACTTAGTGACGCCAGTGAAACTCTTCATGTGCTTTTGCCCTCTCTCACAGCCTTGCACTTTTGTGCTCACCCTGGTACCTCGCCCGCCTGTCAAAAAAGGGATCGAAACGGGCAACACTCGCTGCAGTTTCATTATTTATTGAAGTCATGCGCCCAGGACAAATGCAATCCAATCACCAAAATCGATCCCGAATACTAAAATAAACCCAACATCGACTGCAGCATTACGCACCAATATAATCAGGCACATGCGTAAGATGCTGCTGTCTCTTTATCGTATGTCTGGCAGCGTCGTGTCGAAGCGAGTCCTTCTCGTTCGGGTTGCGTGCGAAATAAGTGCCAACTTTTTCGACTTCAATAATTCAGCTCTGATCTCGCCCAGTCGCGCCTCACGCACCGCCGTTGACGTCACCGAGCGCAGAACATCCTGTCACAATTAGGGTTAGAGAGATGTCGGTGGCCGGGTGCCAAAAAAGTGTAAGTGTCGGGTGTCGGGTACCCCAGATGTCGGGTGTCGGGTTTTGTGGGCCCCGACACCCGACACTTACGGTTCAAAACATCAGTTATGCTGAGATAAGAATTTTGAGAGAAAATTTTCTTCTAACCTAATGTTTCCGAAGACGCAGAATGTGACATTTTGGTGTTTATTTCGTGTGAAAATACTTGAATTCAGTAGCTTGAGCCAAAAATTGCACAAATGAGCAAAATTTTTCCTGTTTTTGGTCCAAAAAAACAGGTGTCGGGTGTCGTTTTTTTCAAAAACTAGATGTCGAGTGTCGGTTTTTTTGCAACTGTCGGGTGTCGGCTTTTTCCTCAGATGTCGGGTACTTCAAGATGTCGGGTGTCGGGTACCCCCCTCCGAAACCTCTAACCCTAGTCACAATCGAACAAGAGCAGATTTCGAACTTCCGATGATTCTTCAGATCCAATATTGCGAGAAACATGAGAAGAATTATTTTCAACGCACCCTCGTTCGATATCTGAATCCGTCCAATTGCTCCATTTTGAAATGGTACGGTCGCAAGGGGTCCACGCAGCCAACTGAGATAGAGGATAAACTGATGCGAGAAAAGTTTGTAAAATCACGTGATCAATCAATCAACTGAACAATGACTATTAAACAACGCTCATAACTGCAGAAAGTGCGTGACGCAAAGCACGGAATGCACAAAAGAAAAATTTGGGCGAAAAAAAACTGGATGCAATGCAAACACGCAAAAGTGACGGGAACGTTATTGCCGATCAAAAAACGCAATATTCAATTTCGCAAATTCGCATTCCACGCACAAACTGAAACGTCTGGCACGTACATTGCTCGTTGAGAACCCGTTGCACTTCATTCAGCACATGCTGGTCGGACTTGGTAGCAAACGATAGCGCCGTGCCCTTATTTTGACCACGCGCCGTTCTGGTGAATAAAAAAGAAATTCTGGCATTTCTTTAGCTACTCGCACGCCAGATCGTTTTTTTCTGCGGTCGCTTAGTTCAGGAACACTGAAGAAAAACAGTCTTTTTCATGGAAATTCTGAAAATGTTTCATTCATGGCATAAAAGAAGAATAAGCAACAGCCGGTTCCAATAGCTCACGTGCGGTAGATTACTGTCTGACAAACAGAAAAACAAAACTCGAAAACTGCTAACCTGCCAACCCTGTGCACGTAGTCATCGGCAGAAATGGGAAAATCGAAATTGATCACGTTGGAAACTCGATTGAAATCAACACCACGCGCCACACCCGATTCCTTGTCGCGTCTGCAGACGATTTTACGTGAAATATTTTGAATGACAGGACAGATTTCACATTCGCGTTTCGCATTTTTACAGAAGTTGACGTTGAATTTCAGCGCAAAATTAGCTTGTGAATGACTACCATGTATTTCAAAAAAGATTAATAGATTGAGTAGCTAAAATATGGTTCCGGAGGGGTAGAAATGTTCCAGCACGAACGTAAACTGGCGCCTCATTTCTCATTAAGCTGATTGCTTTCCGGACTCTGACTGAAAATAAAAACAAAACAAACAAACTTTCTATCCTTCTTCTTGAACGCGGGTGCATGATCGTCTTTATCACCTTGGTCCTCCACTTCTTGAGTTGGTTCCTGTTTGGGCGCTCTCGATTCCACCAATGTTGTGTCATCAGATGCAATCATAAAATCGTACATTCCCTCGTTGAATTGACGCACAATGTTGCATCTGCAATCGTTATTTTATTGACAAAAAAACTTTTGCTTTTCATTTCGTTGTGAAATTGGACGAATTGATGTTTGATGCGGCATACCGAACAAAAGTTCTGCACAATTCTTGCAGCTAACGTAGAATCTTGAAAAACATAAAAAATACAGGGCAAAGATTTTTGCAAACCTTGAATTTACTGGCATTTCGGCGTTCAGTACGCAGCTGCTAATCCCAAATTGATTGAGAAACAGTTTCAGTCTGAAAACCAGCGGTAAATTGTTTTCGACATGAAACAAAATTGGAAAAAGTAACAAGAAACTCCACTTACTGATAGCATCTATCCGTGTCCCGAACAAAAATGATCGTTTTGCCGCAAACCAGTTTCAGTTTCAACAGAGCGCACAAAAGCACGAATTTATCTTCCTCGTCCAAGCTAAAAATAGAGAATTTGGCATTTTTTGAAACTTCGTAAAACACGCGTGAAAAGTTTACACGCATGAAATTTATTCACAAACTAACGTGACGTGGTACTGCAACAGCTGACTGGCTGGGGGTAATTGTCCTTCTTCCAATTTCACATAGACGGCTTTCTTTATTTTCAAATCCGACTTCAACGTTTTTATGTCATCACCCATCGTTGCCGACATGAGAAACGTCTGATAGGATTTGCGTGGCAGATAGCTAAAAATTGCTCAAAATATTTAACAAAAAATACATTCAAAACGAACACGAAAACCAATATCCAAACGCACGTGACAAGCTCCTTGACGTCTTTTTCGTAGCCAAACGAGTAGAGCAAATCAGCTTCGTCAATCACAAGCACCGAAATCTTGGACAACAAGTGTTTATTGTCGCGTGCATGCGGCAGTAGACGACTAGCAGTACAAACGATAATGTCCGGTTTGTTCGACAGCAGCACTCTTAAAATTTGGCAGACCATTATTTTCACATTTTTTGCAATGTAAAAACATTTAAGGGCGATATCAAGACCGGCGATGGGTATTGAAAAATTTGACCAATTCCTATAAAGTCAATATGATCTGGTCTTGCAAGACTTTATCACATGATCGCTTCGGTCATGTGAAACAAAATGAGATCAATCACATTAATATGCAACACCGAGCCATCAACACCGCGTCGGATAGTTGATGCCATTTTCGTAGAACATGTCCATTTGGCACACCACATTTTGATGCAACAAGCACTTATTCGGTAAATTTGAACTGAAGATAGCGGATCAGGTCCGAAATACCAAAATAATTCTTTGAAAAGACACAGAAATCAATCCTAACCGTTCAGCATTATAATCAGTCGGTTGCGTGAGATCCACACAACGTATCTCGCTGGCACACGTTGAACAGAGTTCGCCAATTTGAGTGACAATTTGTGAACACAGCTCTTTGGTCGGCGCCATCAAAATGGTCTTGATTTCGGTTTCTTTTTGTTTCTGAAACATTGCAGGTCAGCCAATTCAGTACAACAACGAAAACCAACAATTTAAAGAAAAACAAACAATCGACTTTCTAACCGTTTTGGCGTCGAGCAGCATTTGAATGACGGGAATCAGATAGGCGGCCGTTTTGCCTGAGCCCGTGCGCGCTTTGGCAATCAAATCCTTGCCTTCCAGCGCCAACGGGATGAAACTCGATTGAACCATCGTTGGTGTGTGCCAACCAAGATTGGTGATAGCCTGCAAAATGTGGATTGAAAAAACTAAGCGGCTTTCTTTGCCGCCGCGGGCCGCATGCGTTCGGTGCTGCTTGATGCGCTTGACCTGGCTGGCTGGCTACCCACATTTAATATTGACACCCAGTGGTGTCGTTGGGAAATCAAAAAGTCAGGATACCAGATCAGTGTGGTGGATTGGGGGGGATGGGGGGATTCCCCCCTAAGGAGTAGGTACCTTGCAATTGCAAAAAATTCGACCTCAAAACCCCAAAAATCGCGCGCTCCGCGCGCAAACCTCGATATAATAGCTATTTTAGGCAAATTTTTGGCCAAAATCCCAAATTTTAGCCCCCCCCAGTGCAGTAGGTATCCCCTCGCCTAGTACAGTAGGTATCCCCCCCGATGTTTGGCATGGTACAGTGGGTATCCCCCCCGATTTTCACCCCGGTACAGTAGGTATCCCCCCCCGATTTTGCCCCAAAAGTGCCAATTTTTGACCAAAATGGCCAAAATTAGTGTAAAATCAGTGGTTTTTGGTTTTTACCTCAAATTACCCAAAATTCGCGCGCTACGCGCGCCAATACTACGTTTTCACACGATTCCACACATAATAAACACAATAAAAATTTTCACCCAAAACCCGAACCCCCCACCAACCCCCCCCCCAGGTACATAACCCCCCAGGCCCTCGGCTCTGGTACAGGAGGTATCCCCCTCTCCGAGCGCGGTACAGTAGGTATCCCCCTCCAGAGTACCTCCAAACACTGCCAGGCAGTGCTGTGGCTGGGGGGGGGGGGGTGGGGGGGTCCCCCCCAATGGTACCCTACCCGCCCCGGCCTGGTACGCTACCCCCTACCCGCCCCGCTCTTGTACCCTACCCCCCTACCCGCCCCGCCCTGGTACCCTACCCGCCCCGATTTTTACCCCCAAAATGTCCTTTTTTCAGTCAAAAATGCCCAAATTTCGACCGAAACCCCTAAAAAGTGCAAAAAATCTCGCGCTGCGCGCGATATAAGAACATAAAAACAGGCACCCGAAAAAACTTGTGTTGTACCCTACCCGCCCCGAAAAATCTTCCCCCCCCATCCCCCCAAACCGGATTTCCCCCCCCCCCCCCCCCAAATCCCAGGTACACTACCCCCCTACCCGCCCCGCAAAAGTAGCCACAGCACTGCTGCCAGGAACTACACTGGCGGTTAGTGTACTAGTGTACCTTGGTTGGTCGCGGCGGTTAGCAGTGTAGTTCCTGGTCCGGCGGGGAAATTAAGGCTAGTGCAGGGTAGTACTGGGGCACACCCGGTGGGGGAAGGGTAGGTACCTTGCCCCCAAACCATCCCGGAGGGTACCTTGCAACCATCAATTTATGGTTTTTATAGGCAAAAATGGGTGTTTTTCGACCTCAAAACCCCAAAAATGGCGCGCCCCGCGCGCAAACCACCATATAATATCTATTTTGGGCAAATTTTCGGCCAAAATGCAAAAAAGTACCATTTTTTCGGCCAATTTTGCAGAAAAAAGCATGCAAACACCCTTCCCCCAGGGTACCTTGCAACCTTCTGGAGGCTGGGTAGGGGGGTACCCTGCTACCCTCACGTTCCATCCCCCCCCAAGGGTACCTTGCAACCATCTGCCTGCCCTACACGCAGGAGCGGGGGGGGGGGGGGGGGCGGGCCCCCCCAAATCCACCTCCCCACCCCCACCCCTACCCCACACTTTTGGGCAAATCTATCTATCGTCAACAAATTCTGGGAACAATCTATCTATCGTCAACAACAGTCGACCCCAAAATTGACATTTTTGACTCAAAATGGCTCAAAATCGGTATTTTTTGCCCCAAATAGGCAAAAAATCGCGCGCTACGCGCGGATTTAGTACATCTATATACATTTTCATTAATATTTGCACATTATTACCTACTTAATGCACTATACTATACCTTGATTTTTGGCGACCCCTCCCACCATCTATCTATCGTCAACAAGTTTGGGTCGACCCCCCCCCCAGATTTCGGACTTGGGTCATCTATCTATCGTCAACACATTTCGGGTCCCAATCTATCTATCGTCAACACCCTGACCAAGTACTACACTGAATTAGTGTATTTCCCTACTTTTTCGGAGGGGAAATTAGTGTACCTCACTGGGGGGAAGGAGGGGGAAGACCCAAAATCAGGAAAAAGTCACTTTTTGAGGTAGAAAATTTGACCTATTTTTACCCCTTTTTGGAAAAAAACTCGTCATAAAAAGGGTATTTTGGCGACTTTTGAGAACATTGCCCTAAAAATCACACATTTTAGGCCTAAAAATGGCCATTTTAGGCAAAAATTGGGGAAATTAGTGTACCCGGAGGCCGCCCCGATTTTTACCCCCAAACCAGTGTAGTGGCTGGGGGGGGATTCCCCCCCTAAGGAGTAGGTACCTTGCAACCACCACTTGGGGGGATGGGGGAAGGGTAGGAGGGTAGGTACCTTGCAACCACCCCGGAGGGTACCTTGCAACCATCAATTTATGCCCTTTTTATAGGCAAAAATGGGTGTTTTTCGACCTCAAAACCCCAAAAATCGCGCGCTCCGCGCGCAAACCTCCATATAATAGGTATTTTAGGGAAATTTTCGGCCAAAATACAAAAAATTACATAATTTTTGGCCAAATTTGCAGTATAATGCATCCGAAAAACACCCTTTTTTCGCCTCAGGGGTACCTTGCAACCTCCCGGAGGCTAGGTCGGGGGTACCCCTTGACCCCCATCTCGATTCATCCCCCGAGGTACCTTACCCCCCGCAACCATTTGCCTGCCACTACACTGCCCCCAAAATGCCCATTTTTCGGTCAAAAATGCCCAAATTTCGACCGAAAACCCTGAAAAGTGCAAAAAATTTCGCGCTGCGCGCGATATATGCACTTTTTAGTACATAAAAACAGGCACGCGAAAAAACTTGTGTTGTACCCTACCCGCCCCGAAAAATCTCCCCCCCCCTACCCGCCCCGATTTTTTCCACCTATGTACCCTACCCGCCCCGCCAAAGTAGCCACAGCACTGCCCTAGGGGGAAGGTTTCGGAGTTAACAACAAAACAACAACCAACTTTTTGTAATCGATCATCGAGGAAAAACGCAGAGAACGTGACTGGCTTCGTTTTCGTTTCATCATCTGACTTGTCAACTGCATCGCTGTTCGTGACAGGCTTTCCTTTTCTTCTTACAACTTTCGCCGACGGCTCCTCAAGTTCAAGGATTTCGGCGATTTGGTTTTTGGCAGACGTTGTGCGAGTGCGAGTGCCTGTGTGGTTTCGCTTGGCGATGGCGTTCGATCGCATGCTTTGTGCATGAGTGTAGTGTGTGGACGCGGAGCTCGAATTCCCGCTGAACATATGTACAGAGACTGCAGATGATATGAATCAGAAAAATGAGCAAAAGCGCACCCAAACTGAACTGAACAGTGAACTGAACTAACTGATGATGAAATTTAACCTTACCGGCATCAAGCAAAAAACGAAACACAAAAATTGAAAATCTCTTTCAATTCAACGATTCCCGAGTCCGAGTGGCATTACCGTCCGAGCGTGCCGGGAAGACTGATTATAAATAAAACGGATAAAGCTGATAAACCTGATAAACCCGACTCCCTTGCGCTGGGGGGAAGACTGATTAAAATTACCCGGATAAAGCTGATAAACCTGATAAAGCTGATAAACCCGACTCAGCTGCGCTGGGGGGGGGGGAGACTGATTACAAATAACCCGGATAAAGCTGATAAACCTGATAAACCCGACTCAGCTGCGCTGGGTGGACGGTTGATGGAAGACTGATTACTATTGTAATCAGTGCACCCTGCAGAGGCTCTGGGGGGAAGACTGATTATGGATTTGAAAATAAAACGGATTAAACGGAATCCGCATAATCAGCCTTCCCCCCCGGGTCGTTTCCCGGGAAGCCTGAGTACGAGTGCTATGCATGCCATGCATGTATTCAGCCTAAGCCCAAGCCTAAGTTTAAGCCGGAGTCAAGGCTCAAGCCTAAATATGTGCGCAAACGTGAGCCTAAGCCTAAGCCTAAGCCTGAGCTCAAGCCTAAGCCCAAGCCTTGGTTCAGGAACTAAGTTACAGCTGGATTCTGTTTAATCCGTTTTATTTTCCAGTCCATAATGAGTCTTCCCCCCAGCACGCAAAAATCCGTTTTATCCGCAAAATTGATACTACAATTCGTTTTATTTATAATCAGTCTTCCCGGCACGGGGTGGACGACTGATTACAGATTGAAAAATAAAACGGATAAACCCGAATCAGTTGTGGGACAGTTCTTTCCGGCACTCCCGGAATGTACGGGACCTGACCAAAATAGACCAAATGGGCTCTGAAGGGACATAAAACGTTTGCTGGGGTTTTCATGGATGCTGAATACGACGGAAAGTATTTTTACATCATTAGATCTCCCAGCCTTGTGCCATTTTGTCCCAAATCATTGCCAAAATATCGGTTGGCGGTGGTGCTTAGGCGGGTTCGAATCCCACCGTGGACAACCACCTCGAAGTGTAAAGCTGAACTTTTTTTGGATTTTATGCTTTGTATGGACAGGTCTTCCTGGCTGGTGCCTAAGCCTAAGCCTAAAGCTGAACATAAGCCTAGGCATAAGGTACAAACAGCTGGACAAGAGCTCCAAGCAGCGTGTTAGGCTTATTCAGGTTCAATCAGGTTTTCAGGTGTTAGGCTTAGCTGCGATGTCAAAATGGTTTCCATAATCGTTTTCAGCGCCTCTGAAAACCCCAGGAGAAGTTTTATGTCATTTCAATGCCGATTTAGAAGTTTTCTGGCTAGGTCCCGTATATTCCGGGAGTGCCGTTCTTTCCCAGGTATAGGCAAACCACGCCAACACGAGACCGATTTCGCAGCTGGCAGAACAGCTGAAAGATTCATCCGTGGCTGCTTATTTGAGAAATGTTGCACGTAGAAGAATACAAAGTGGAGCATGATGATTTTCTCTTTGATTGGTTTTTAACACCCACCACCTTCGAAATCGGGCTCGTGTTGGTGTAGTTTGCCTTTATCTGGTCCGGATGCAACTGTTTTGGAATTTAAACGATGCGCGTAATGTTATTAACGTCAATGATTATTACATACCTCGCTGCTTTACAGGCCTGGCCTGTTTCATTTGACTCGGGGCTGGCTTAACCTAAGCCCAAGCCTTAACCAAGTGACACATCACAGACACTACAAACTCGAGATAGTCAATGACGTGAAACATTAGTGCCCAACTGCTATCTACTGCTGCATTCAATCTGGACCAGACCAGAGGTCGCAATCGGGCCTGGGCTTCCGCCGGGCCGTGATTTTGGGCTTTTGGCTCTGGCCGGGCCGGGCCGGAGATTTGTAGGGTGGGGCCTGGCCGGGCACCCCGGCCCGAAGCTTCCTGAAGTGACTTATTTTACTGAAAGGTAGGGTCGTTTCCTGTCAAAAATACTAAAATTTCTGACGGATTCAGCAAGTAAGTGATCAGTATTGTCCAGTGGTGTGGCTACCCAGGCGTGCAATCAACCTACTGTACCACCAGAAAGGCCTGCAATCAACCTACCTATTGTACCGGCCGAGCTTGCGGGGGGGGGAACAAAATTTTTTATGTCTAAATTTATATGAAAATGTACTCTAAAAGTCTAAAACCCTCATTTCGCGCACAGCGCGCGATTTTTCGATTATTTGGAGTGAAATATTGATTTTATACCATTTTGAGCCAAAAATAGCAACCTACTGTACCAGCCATGGGGCGGCGACCTACCTGTACCAGGATGGCGCGTCATCTACCTCACCGCATCACTGTACCTAGGTCTTACTCCAGCCACACCATTGGTATTGTCTATTCGGCGACTTTTTCATGAAAACAATGAATTTTCAACCAAAAAAATAGATTCAAAAATCGCAAAAAATTGTGACAAAAAATGGGTTAAAATCTGAGCCAAAAATTCGGGCCCGGCCTAGATTTGGGGGTTCGGGCTGGGCCAGGCCGGGCCGGAGATTTGGGAGCTCGTGCCGGCCCCGGCCGGCCGAAACCCGGCCCGATTGCGACCTCTGGACCAGACCCCAACATCAGCTCGTGCTTCACGCAGCGCGGGCCATACGCACGTTCCGCGCCCTTCAGTCAGCGTGACCAGTCTTCCCCCCAGCTGCCCAACCTAGGAAGGCTGATTAGACTAGGTGACAGCATGCGTAATCAGCCTTCCTGAAATTGGGCCTTGGGGGGAAGGCTGACTATGGCTTCGTTTTACTTCTAATTGAAAAGTCTTCCCCCTGAGCCTCTGCATAGGCGTACCGATGTGCAAATGGAATTCAGTCTTCCATCAACCCGTCCGAGTGGAGCAAGGGAACACAACGGGACCAACGCTATTATGCTTAAAGTGAGATACTTCTCACAGATCAGCTTGAGGGAAACATGCGGAACGGGACCAGGCACTAAATGCTATGTTTGTTCTTTATCATATTATCACACAGTCTTCGCGTAAGCTTGCAGAAATTAGTCCTGGGACAATGTAAAATAATGCAGCACCATGCAACCGGCAATTATCTAAGCGAAACAACTTCACTTGAAACCGGGCCCATACGCATACTTGCGAACCCCATCAATAACGTACTCCGTCACTGTGACGATCATATCGTGCAACATCGATTTTACAACTTCGTTCGTTCGGTGATGTGCTGTTTCCGCAGCCAATGCCCTAAAATCAAGCACAGGGTACGGCCAGATCAGTTGGTGCTTATACTCCCAAGAGGTGCACCTTTAGCACATTTGAAGAAATGGTCAGCTTGAT
>JASAMV010004597.1:0-38219 GCA_030248065.1 Rhynchonema sp. JSB1_4
ACGTTGTTGCATGGTGCGGCACGTCACTGCGTTGTTGCGCGACACGTTGTTGCATGGTGCGGCACGTCACTGCGTTGTTGCGCGACATGATATTGCACGGTGCGGCAGGTCACTGCGTTGTTGCGCGACACGTTGTTGCATGGTGCGGCACGTCACTGCGTTGTTGCGCGACACGTTGTTGCATGGTGCGGCACGTCACTGCGTTGTTGCGCGACATGATGTTGCACGGTGCGGCACGTCACTGCGTTGTTGCGCGACATGATGTTGCATGGTGCGGCACGTCACTGCATTGTTGATCGCTTGCGGTCGTTGGTGTCAGGAATGTCGAACGGCCACTGTATCGGTTGAGTTCGATTGTTTGCGTCGAACGAGGCTGGTCACGCTGCGTACACACAGTGCTGGGAGTTTCTGAATTGTACAATAAAGATATTTGATCAATAAACTGTGAAACGACTTACCGATAGTGTGTATGGGATAGCTCTGCTGATGTTTCAAAATTTACTTCGTCTGAATCATCGGTTGAAATTACAATTTCGGGGCTGAAAATGCAGAAACGCGCGTGCCGAATGAAAGGATTGCTATTTAAATGCTGAGCGGCTGTGAAACTTGTAAAAGACTAAATGCTCTGAGCTTGGAAATGTACTTATAGTACCTACATGACTATGGTGGGTTGAAAAGAGGACGGACACCTACATGTTGCAAACGCAAACGGTCTGTGCTAAACACAGATCCTCCGCGGCCTACAATATGTTCTAAGGGTTCTTAGTATTGTGTCCCACCCTTGAGTTACTTACTTGGTATGGAAGAACGAGTTGCAATACAATAAGTTTATTGGTTACATGTCACATAGTACACATGTGTCGTGAGCGTCAGCCCACTCCGCAGAGCGGCATGTCGTAAGGAACGAAGTGAAGTCTAAGCCTAGAGCAGTGAGAGCAAGAAGTTTGTGGCGGCAAATATGAAGGGAAAGGTCGGTAGACAGCGAGAGGGTGGATTAGCCAAAACAATGTAGCATTCCAGTGATAAGCACTGAGTGAAAGTAGGGATCGGTGAATGTATAATAAGGGGTTGTATAAAACTACATAACAAAAATCAAACCGTGACAGTGTCCAGTGATGCAAAGTAAAACAGTGAATTGTCAACTGGCTCCGACAAGATACGTAAACAGCTAAAAATGAGGACTGGGAAGAAGTACAGTTTCGTTGGTCCTGGACTATGATGAAAGTATAAGACAGTCTATTTGGCGAAAGATAAAAAAAATCGAGCGGGGTTGAGTAGAGGCCAGCCATACCTGGGCACAATAATATCAGGTCCTGGAATTGGTGTCCGCAAACATCAGCAAAACATGTTTCGCTTCCAGCTACAGCAGCAAAATAATGGCTCGAGCTCACGATGGCCATGTCCAGGTGTCCGATCAAAAATATGGCGCTTTGGCACAACCTGGCTCCAACTCAAATAAAATGTGAATGGCTGGATAATGAATTGATTGGCACTGTAGCTGCGGTCTGCGACACATAAAAACAAACTAGGGGACTGATAAACTGGTGACAGAAAAAATGGGACAAAAATTAAACTAATTCAACCTCAACATTACGATTTTGTCGCACTTTACGTTTGATCCATGTCCAGATAGGTGACCACACGTAATTCTTGAACAACGTCCGAATTTCTTGGAACAACAGTGCACAGACCACGTCAAGAGGGTCGATCTGAAAAACAGGGGGTATGTGTTTTTATAACGCTTAGAGTGCAGGGTCAAAGTTTTTTACCCTTAGCATGTTCACATCCCTGTAGTCATGCTTATTAGCCTCATGCACACGCAGGGTGTTATTGAGCGGTTGGCTGTCAGTCTGGTTCACGTTATCGATGGTCCTATTTTCCTCGTGTGAATTGTACGGCACGCTCATATTGTAGATTCTTGCATCCATGTAGTGAAAGCGAATTGTAAGTTTTTGCATCAGTTCACGCCCGTAATCTTGAAAGCTCGTGCACATGGAACACTGCAATGGTTAGAAAATCATGCAAAAAGCTTTTTTTTGCACCGAAAATATGTGACCATGCTGTCCCTTCGGCTGGAGCACTGCTTGTGTCAGTCACTAGTTCCTGTCGTGCCATCGTAACATGCACATGCATCTGTTATAATGCCAATATTACATGCATGTATTGAGCACTCGATCAACCAACCAGCATTACCGAAGTGCCATCAACGTTGGATTTTTGTGAAACATCAGCCTGCTTGCTAGTGACCGTTGTCTGAGCAGTGGTTGGCGTCACAGATTGTAATGCGGAGTCCTGATTAAGTGATATTGATATTTTTTAATAGGGAAAACAAAAATTGGGACAAGAAAACAAACCAGGTTGCAAGCCTGTGGACGGATTAAATCAGCGTTTGGGAAAGGTTAGCGGTTGTGGCAAGGTCGCAATCGCCTAGGTGAATCAGCGAGAACTGCGGTCGTGTAAGCATCGAGCCGTGAAGGCCGGGCTTGCACGTTGCCTCACGGTCGTAAAAGTCGCACTCGCATAAACCAGACAAAGCAGCACATGGGTCTCGCACTGAAGGAGCAGAAGCACAAATGCTGATGCACATTCCAATAAGCACGATGCAATTCATGGTGTTTTATTTTTTCACTGGAATGGAGAAAAGGCACCTCACATTAAAAACTCAACGAAACAAATAATGTTGCACATTTTTATTCATCTGCCCTGTACAGGCATACACAGCAGTAGGCAGGCACAGTGGCATTGCTGATCAAAAAAAACTTTGAGCCATTGCTCTGCGCTACGTAAAACACACCACATGCAGACGTATACATGCTCACATTACACCAAACACACACACACACACACACACACACACAGACATACATATGCATATTATATGGAGGGTGACACACATTGAAAAAAAAATAACTTTCAGTTGGGCATATCATAGGGACTTGTATTGTGATTTTCTTTGTGTAAGCCTGCGGTACCCAAAATCTTTGTATAATAATCAACAATTAGCTGGCGTATGGTCGTATTATCTTTAAACATCATCCAAATGCTCGTTTTATCAACACGTTGATCTTGTAGCATGTGCACCCAAAGTGCGGACATTATAGAGCGCATCAGGTTGCTGATTCCATCACATCACACACGCAGTTCGGATCCATGACAGTGAGCAGCAGTTCAGGTGATGTTACACAGATGTGATTTCGATCTGATGCTACCGTTTCCTTGCGGTAAACACAGGCTTTTGTTCCATCATCATCAAGCTTGTAGCCTTAAAAGGTAAATACAAATTTGTGTGCTTGCTTGTTGCGCAAAAGTGATCATGTTTGTTCAGGATAAAAAAGTACCAATTGTGTTTCTACATCCTTTGCAAGCTTTCATTCGATTTGATGGACTTTTGAGAAATTGCATGAGCGTGATGACTACCTCTTTACAAACTATGTCGAGCACATGTGCATGTTTCTCTCTTCTTTGCTCCTCCAGCAGACAATGTATGTCTGAGCGTTCGTCGCTGGGCACAAAGTGGTTGATCATGCTATTTTTGAGCGCCATTAATTTTTTATTGAGAAAATGACTAAAACATTAATATTCTTTCTTTTACTGGACACTGTTGTCAGTATTACTGGACATTTTGCTGTGTCTTTTTGTACATACGTTTCGTATGACAATCCGTTTCTGGTCACCTGACCATTCAAATCGCAAACTGTGAAACTGAACTGCGATAATCACAGACGTTTTTTTGCCAGTATAAGGTTATGCGATCCATTTTATCAACGATTATATTGATGTTGCGCATATGCCTTGTGGTTATAACCATGAAAAGTAAAACGAAACGAAACGAAACAAGCTATGTGAATACCTTTTTATACATCACTTTGCTAGCATGACAATTAAGACATTCTTGTTGCGTGCGATGAACACCAAAGACGGCGCTGTTTTTTTATTGTTTTTATTTCGTCACATTTTTATCTCAATTTTGAAAGGGGTAGCTTCCTACTATAAATACACTTTACATTTGTGGCATAAACGTTCGTTTTTGTTTCAAAAACTGTTCGCTTCTATTCTTCTCCGCTGTCATTTCCAAACCATGATGCTCATCTGTCTGATCCTGTTATTCTCTGCCCCGATTCATTCATCTCAAAAATATGAAAACTGGCAAGAACAAATGATTCTGGAGCAAGAGCTTCTACTGATGTTGGCTGAACAACATGAACATGAACAGCACGAAGCCAACTTGGCGCTCCTCCAAGAACACGAAGATCTAGAGCAAGAGTGGCTGGAACATCAGATAGCTGCGTATGAAGAAATGATGCTGGAACAAGAAATCGAAAAAATCCACATTGACGATAATAATATGTAGTTTACGTTCATTTTATGCATGGCTACTGTATTGCGTTAAACTTTTGTATTTTTCTCATAAAAGATTTCTTTGCCATATCTTGTCCGTTATTTTTATGACCGAAAATAGCATGAACATCAACAAAAAACAATCTACCAAATTTTTTGCGCGTCACAAAACCAGGAACAATGCTGATAAAAACACAAAAAAATGATCACTGGTCATATCACCACGTCCCGGTGTGCAGTTTTCTGGTGCTTGTAGGGTGCAGCTGAAAAGCGTAGTTGGACTTTCTCACTGTAAAGCGGTGAAACTAAAATACAATAAATATACATTTGTTGCTGTAGTTTTTAGGACACAGTTGGCACGTGAAACGAATGTTGAAATGTTTATTCATGACGTGACCACCGAGAGCAGTGTAGGTTTTGCACCGATAGGGACAATAGTCACACGTTGCGCAACGGATTGATTCGTGCCAGTATCTCATATGCATACGCAGGTGCTTAATGTAGTAATACAATAACAAGGATTTGTGGATTTTTAATACAATAACAAGAAAGTAAAAAAAAGAACAAAAATACCATGCGACTTTTGTACCAGCGTTCACATTCCAAACACTGCACATCCTTGTCTGTTTTATGCACAATAAAATGTCTGGTGCACTCGGTTTTGGTGGAAAATACCGCAGCACATATCGAACATTCGTATTTTTGCTCAATGACTATTTTGCACAATTCTGTCGTCAATTTATAAACTGACGGTGCGTGAGAAAAGAGCGAAAAGCAGATGGTGAAAGGTGTTTTTACATTCATTTTTTTGCGCGCGCTTCTTGAATAACGTGTTACCGTGTTACCCACCGCTGCCCAGCATGGGTAAACAAAAAATGATGCTTATAGTTTTCTCGGACACACCAGGCACGTATGTGACACAGTATATCTGAAAAAAAAACAGAAGCGGTTAATACCAGCTCAATGGAGCAAGCAAAAAACCCACCGACCAGTGAGTTATAATTTCCCCCTGGTTATATTGCGCTAAAACTTGGTTCGGTTCGGTACAACGACTCGTTTCAAGTGTTGCGTCCGATTGATTTCCTGGCACCTGGTCGTGAATGTGGTGCAATTCGTTTCGCGAACGATGGGAGTGACAATTCTGACTACGAAGAAGGCGAAATGTCAACCGAGGCGATTGTGAAAAGGAATTGGGCTGAGCAATCAAAATGTCTCGATCGTGCATGGAAGTTGTACTCGACCGAATATCTGACAAGTTTGAGAGAACGTTGCAAGTCGAGCATTGATCAGCCCAGGGGAGCTGTCAATATGAAACCACAAGTTGGTGACGTCGTTTTGCTGGACGATGGTAATGTGCCAAGTGGATGTTGGCGATTGGCGAGAATCGTACGTTTGTTCCACGGTGACGACGGGGAATGTCGTTCAGCTGAAATCGTTGTATCGAATGGTAACTTGTTGAAGCGATCAATCAGCAAGTTGATCCCTCTGGAACTGCACGAAAACGAAACAGAGCAGAAGGGAAACGAACGTGCTGTTTCGCAAGTCGAAAAGTCAAGTGAGTCGGAGGCACAACCGTTGCGTCGTTCGGAGCGGTTGAAGGCCAAATCCACGGTCGTGCAGACGTGATTTGCTCTCGAGGGGAGAGAATGGCGATGTTCTTTGTTTGCCAGTTCGCTATTTGGCAAACCTCGTTTATTGTACTATGTGCTTATCGTATTGTATCGCATCGTATCGTGTTCTACGTCAATTTCGTAACTCGTATCTACAGTGTTGGCCTTATCATCTATGCTTATCCAGTTCTACGTCTACGCTTATCCAGTTCTCGTCTACAAGTAACGAACAGTCCATTGAAAGAAGAAAGAAGGCATGAAAACTTGAATGAATGAAGGACTCTGACGAAGAAAGAAAATGGGACATTGGACTGAACTTTTATTGATCTATTGCATCTGACTTTTTCAGAGTTTAATTTTGATTCATTCTTCTGAAGGGGGAGGATGTAGTGACGAATCCCCATGTGGCTTTGGAATGCAAAGCTGTGTAACGTGACTTTACTAAATATCACATGATTCATTGTATTTTGTCTACACACATTCAATCAGCTTATTTCCTGTGTGCTTGTGCTTGTGAGCTTCAGAGTTGGTTACGTGGTTTATGTGTGCCTTTGGAATAAAGTGTGTTATGAAGCAAAGACAGTTTCACATTAAGCTCAACTGTTCGGCAGCCATTACAGCCACACGTGCACCAGTACTGCCAGTAGCAGCACAAAACACGACGCGACAGTTCCTGATGCAGCAGGGCGATTTTCCTCCGTTATTGCCCGTGGCAACAAACACGACGCGTCAACCGAAGCCGATCATTCCAAAAATAGCTCGGAAGGAATGGCGCAAACAGCAACGTGAGGCGAACGAGGCGTACATTGAACAGGAACGTCAGGCAAATGAAGCAGTGCTGCGAATGTTGATGAAACTGGACAAAAGTGGTCGGAAAAAGGCGGTACGCTCGTCGAAGCCGAAGAAAACTTCAACGCCTACAGACGCGCAACAGCAGCCGCCAAGCATGAACGGCCCGTCACCAGTACCTAATGTTTCAGGCCGACCAGCTGCGACAACACAAATGTCCCCAGGTATTTTGGCGCCACAACAGGCTTTGCAGGACCGCACGCAGTACACAGCCAGTATGTCGCCAACACTGCTACGAAAACATTTGAACCCGAACATCCAAATTTACCAACAGGAACCGGCACCGCGACAGGAGCAACACCGACAACATCAGCAACCAGTGCCGCTTGTTCGATTGGCCGTACCAACTCCGCCGCAGGAGACAAACGAGAGTGAACCCGATCGACCAGTGGGTCACATCTTGCGCGATAAAGGTACACCCGTCGTCAGCATGCCGATCCCGCAAGAATACGTGCCGCCCACGTGCTATAGGGTGGAGGACGGATATCCCAGCATTAACATGATGCGGTTGTCGCCTAAGTCGAGCTTCTTCTGCATGGACGTGCGTGAATGGCTCGACGCAGATGAGGAGTCAGTGAACAAGTTGCAATGGTTCCTCAGCAGACGATACCCGCGCGACAAACATGATGATCCGGGCAATTTATTGATGCGCGAACGTGATTTAATCCATTTTTTCCGGGAATTCGGCATCAAGTACGCTGAAAGTGCGAATATTCGAATACGTCAACGTGAGCCACAACAACAGACCACCAACCAGCAGAGTTCGGATTCGTCATATGATACAGCGAACAGCAGCGATGAACGTGCTCCAAATAACGTGCACAACGATGACGATTTGAAATCGAGCAGTTCAGAGTCCGAAAGGTCCGACGAACCCGACAGCGACGACGGTGATTCTTCAGATGACGATTCGAATGACACAATCACAGGTCGGACAGGTCGGCTCCGATGACAAACTGCATCCGATTGCATATGCATCACGACGAACAGCCGACGCTGAGACTCGATACGGCTCTACAGAACTGGTGTGCCTGGCTTTGAAGTGGGCGATCAACAAATTCGAGAACTACATCAAAGGCCGCGCAATTCCCATCGTCAAGGGTCACATTGCAGGAGGCAATGTCACGTCGAATGCGCGGCAACGCACGAGTCGAGAAATGGATCAACGAGGTGTCCATGTTCAACCCGAAAATCGCATACGCGCCAGGCAGGGGCAATTTGGTGCCCGACTTCCTCAGCCGCATCTACGACGATTTGAACGTGCAACCAGCGGCCGCCATTGAATACGCCGACTTATTCACGACTGAATAGGAACGACTGAAAAAGTTGGCTGACGAACAAGACGAAAACACCGACCCGGCGCAGATCGTACGCGTCAGCATGATTCAGGTGCATGAAGAAGAGACAGAAGCCGCTGAATTCGACGACACAACGATCGAATTGTGCACACACGAACTGATGGAAGACAGTGAACAGCCAGCGTGCACCGTAATGAAGGCGTACTGCTATGACGACAAGCCAGAGTCCGATAATTGTGCACGTGAACAGCCAAACGACGTCGATCTGCAACCAGTCGCAGCGAACAAAGTTGACGTGTTCGATTCATCAGTCGGCCTCGTGATGAATCTGCGTGCGACGGCTGCCGATCAGAAGAAGAAGAAGAAAGTCTTGAAACATCGTCGCAAGACAAACGCAATAATCGAACAAAGCCAGCGGGCTCATCAAAACCGGCACCGGAACCGCAGGGCGAAGAGCCGAAAGTGGATGAACCACCCAGCCAAACTACAGTTTCTGACAGTATGTCGACACCGGAACAGTCGTCCGCTGAAATCGTAACGACCGGAGAGCCGGCCATTGCTGAATTGTCGCCGGCCGAAATCGTGAAGTCGAAACAAGCTGATGATCCGATTTTGCAGCGATTGCGTTTGAAACTGGACAACGCGTACCGCAAGCTGCCGGATCCACCAACAACGTGGGATAACTACATCGAGCGTTATCACAATGACTTCTACATCAACAGTAACGACATTGTGCGACACATCCACGATAAGGGCAAGCAAACACAGCTGTGCATGCCAGCATCGATGCAGAAACAGCTGTTGATCGATATGCATGAAAATTGCGGACATTTCGGCGAGGATAAAAGGATACTGACCATGCGTCGTGAATTCTTTTGGCCAGCCATGATCACGGATGTCGAACGTCATTACGCCGGATGTTTCGTTTGTGCAACAGCAACTGGCCAACACAGACGCCCGAAGAATCTCGTTGGCGAAGTCGATCGATCAACGGCACCAGGCCAGTGCGTGCACATGGACATTCTGCAACTGCCAGTCACGTCACGCGTGAACAAGTACATGTTGATTATCATTGATGCATTTTCAAAGTACTTGGCGGCATTCGCAATGCAGGACATGTCAGCGGAGACGTGCATCGAACGATACATCGACTTCATTGGCTCACACGGTGTGCCGACGAAGTGCATCACCGATCAGGTCGTGCAGTTCACGAGCAAACTGCACAAAAGTGTGAACGCCGCGTTTGGCATCGATCACCGTTGCACGACTACGTACCACCCGCAGTGCAATGGGTCTGTCGAACGATCCAACCGCACAATCATCGATCGATTCACACGAATGTTGAGCCAGGAGAGTGTCGAATGGGACACCATTCTGTCGACTGCAACGATGTACATCAATGCGATGCCGAACGAGGATTCCGGGTATTATCCGTTCTTCGTCGAACACGGCCGACCAATTCGACTTCCGGCGAATTCGATATTCGACGAACTGGTCACGAAGAAATACTGTGATACGCCGGACTACGCAGATGGCCCGAACAGTACCCGACATCTACAAGGAATGTTCGAAAGGACTGGAAAAGATGAACGAACGCAACAAGAAACGAAACGATGTCGCCGAGGCCAGAACGAAGCCGTACGAAATTGGCGAACGTGTTTGGGTATATGACCCGAAAGTGGCCAACAACGAGAACTACAAGTTCGCACGCAGTCACACTGGAACCTACATGGTGATCCATGTGAACCCGAACAAAACCGTCAAAGTGTGTCGACTGGACGAAGGTGACACCAAAGTCGTCACCGTGAATCGTGACAAACTATCGCGCGTCGCGGACGAGATCGACAACAGCATCGTGTAGGATGGACACGTGGCGATCTACGTCAAGGAAGAGAACAAGATCAAAATGGACAAGTTGACGAAGCCGACGCGCCGCTGTAATGCCCGGTATAATCTACGGGGCATCGAGGAGCAGCACTGAAGTCCGATTCACAACAACTGTACATAGTGTATATGGTCATCGTTTTACTCGCCGTTAATCGTTTATTTGCAGATGGAACAGTTCTACCAGTGTTGTAACGGCTAACAAGCGGCTAACAGGCCTAGACGAGGACGGCGAAAGAAAACAATCTCCTAATGCATACCTCTACCAAACTGATGTGAACCCAACAGCTTTATTTGGATCGAACTGTGAATGTAATGATCAAAACACGGACGGTTGTACCTGTAGATGAGCCATCGCCAGAGTTGTCGCTCCAATAGGGTGAATCCCGCCGCAGCGCACCGACCAATGCGCCGTATTCGCATCCGTGTGGTCATCTGAAGTGAATATGAATCGATTTGGAATGTGAATAATCGACAGGGATCGATATGGAACGAAACGTGCACAACGAAGCGATCAGGTACCGTACTTACCTGCAGTTGTTGCATCCGACGACATGAGCTGACCGATCATTAGTGGAGTGCGAAGTTGCCGTTCTCAACTCGCGAGGTGTGCGTAAACTCGTGTGCGGAGTGCGACGGGTCGCGTGGGTGAAGTGTGGCGGGAAATCGCAGTGAAACATCACTATTGCATCGGGTGGCCAACCGTGCATCTGTGTCAACTGTGCATCTTCTTACGTCATCTATGTACTGTCCTCTACTCATGCCGCTATGTATTTCATCTCTACTCCCATGTCTTGCAACGCGTCTCAATTGTGTGATAGCAGCGCGCCGCGCCCGCTCATCGTTACAACTGCCACTCATATCTTCCGTTTATGAGTTCGACTTTATGTTCATCCGTTCATTTTGTGTTGGCAGTCCTTGGATACTTCATGCGCTAGCGACCGCGATTTTCGCTTATTTTGTGGCTTATTAGAGCTTCAACGTGGACTAATGACGTTCTTCATTTACAGATTCAGTATTTGCGGCAATTATCGAGCAAATCATTGAATTCAGCGATTATTTAGCGAAATAATCAAAACGTCAAGAACCCGACAGCTAGTTGATATGGCGAGTGGCGCCGAGGACGCGTCGACGGCTCTGGAGGATCCGTCGGACATGGAAATCGACGCGTTTCCGGAGGGTATACGCGAGGGAACCATGTTCCGGACGATCATCGGCAATGTCTACACCGCCGACGATCAGGAGGCGTTGGGAGTTGCTGCGAAGCTACGAGACGAGGCGGCTGTGCGTGACGCTATCGACCCGCAGGCCGCGTGCTTCGAACTCAACGCATCGAATGTTCGAATATTGAGGAGGATTGGCTGAAGGGTGTTACGTCGCCAGAAACCGCACAAACGCTTCGTCAGTTGAACACTGGAGTGACGCAGCGATTCACATCGACGGCATGGATGAATCAGGCAGTGACCGTCACGGGCGACAACGTGAATGAGGCGATCATCAAGAACACCTTTCTGAACGACGAATGCGAAATGGACACGCCGGAGGACGAAATCGAGTTTGAATCGGCGCCCGAAATCGGTCAGGATGAACCGTTGGTATTCGCAACGAAAGGACTGAATGGACGAAAGCGCAACTCGGCTGAAAAGCTTTCAGCACAGGATGTGCTCGAACTTGGAGTGCGCGCAGCGAATCCCGACAACCCGCGTCCGAGTGGTCAACCACTCGCATACCTGGAACAGATGGAATCAGACTAAGTAAAATGGAATGATCGATCGCCGGCCGAAAAAGTGAAGCGCAAAGTTGCACCGTTGACGACGTATTCAAAGGAAGGATGGCACGACGCGACAGTTCCTGATGCAGCAGGGCGATTTTCCTCCGTTATTGCCCGTGGCAACAAACACGACGCGTCAACCGAAGCCGATCATTCCAAAAATAGCTCGGAAGGAATGGCGCAAACAGCAACGTGAGGCGAACGAGGCGTACATTGAACAGGAACGTCAGGCAAATGAAGCAGTGCTGCGAATGTTGATGAAACTGGACAAAAGTGGTCGGAAAAAGGCGGTACGCTCGTCGAAGCCGAAGAAAACTTCAACGCCTACAGACGCGCAACAGCAGCCGCCAAGCATGAACGGCCCGTCACCAGTACCTAATGTTTCAGGCCGACCAGCTGCGACAACACAAATGTCCCCAGGTATTTTGGCGCCACAACAGGCTTTGCAGGACCGCACGCAGTACACAGCCAGTATGTCGCCAACACTGCTACGAAAACATTTGAACCCGAACATCCAAATTTACCAACAGGAACCGGCACCGCGACAGGAGCAACACCGACAACATCAGCAACCAGTGCCGCTTGTTCGATTGGCCGTACCAACTCCGCCGCAGGAGACAAACGAGAGTGAACCCGATCGACCAGTGGGTCACATCTTGCGCGATAAAGGTACACCCGTCGTCAGCATGCCGATCCCGCAAGAATACGTGCCGCCCACGTGCTATAGGGTGGAGGACGGATATCCCAGCATTAACATGATGCGGTTGTCGCCTAAGTCGAGCTTCTTCTGCATGGACGTGCGTGAATGGCTCGACGCAGATGAGGAGTCAGTGAACAAGTTGCAATGGTTCCTCAGCAGACGATACCCGCGCGACAAACATGATGATCCGGGCAATTTATTGATGCGCGAACGTGATTTAATCCATTTTTTCCGGGAATTCGGCATCAAGTACGCTGAAAGTGCGAATATTCGAATACGTCAACGTGAGCCACAACAACAGACCACCAACCAGCAGAGTTCGGATTCGTCATATGATACAGCGAACAGCAGCGATGAACGTGCTCCAAATAACGTGCACAACGATGACGATTTGAAATCGAGCAGTTCAGAGTCCGAAAGGTCCGACGAACCCGACAGCGACGACGGTGATTCTTCAGATGACGATTCGAATGACACAATCACAGGTCGGACAGGTCGGCTCCGATGACAAACTGCATCCGATTGCATATGCATCACGACGAACAGCCGACGCTGAGACTCGATACGGCTCTACAGAACTGGTGTGCCTGGCTTTGAAGTGGGCGATCAACAAATTCGAGAACTACATCAAAGGCCGCGCAATTCCCATCGTCAAGGGTCACATTGCAGGAGGCAATGTCACGTCGAATGCGCGGCAACGCACGAGTCGAGAAATGGATCAACGAGGTGTCCATGTTCAACCCGAAAATCGCATACGCGCCAGGCAGGGGCAATTTGGTGCCCGACTTCCTCAGCCGCATCTACGACGATTTGAACGTGCAACCAGCGGCCGCCATTGAATACGCCGACTTATTCACGACTGAATAGGAACGACTGAAAAAGTTGGCTGACGAACAAGACGAAAACACCGACCCGGCGCAGATCGTACGCGTCAGCATGATTCAGGTGCATGAAGAAGAGACAGAAGCCGCTGAATTCGACGACACAACGATCGAATTGTGCACACACGAACTGATGGAAGACAGTGAACAGCCAGCGTGCACCGTAATGAAGGCGTACTGCTATGACGACAAGCCAGAGTCCGATAATTGTGCACGTGAACAGCCAAACGACGTCGATCTGCAACCAGTCGCAGCGAACAAAGTTGACGTGTTCGATTCATCAGTCGGCCTCGTGATGAATCTGCGTGCGACGGCTGCCGATCAGAAGAAGAAGAAGAAAGTCTTGAAACATCGTCGCAAGACAAACGCAATAATCGAACAAAGCCAGCGGGCTCATCAAAACCGGCACCGGAACCGCAGGGCGAAGAGCCGAAAGTGGATGAACCACCCAGCCAAACTACAGTTTCTGACAGTATGTCGACACCGGAACAGTCGTCCGCTGAAATCGTAACGACCGGAGAGCCGGCCATTGCTGAATTGTCGCCGGCCAAAATCGTGAAGTCGAAACAAGCTGATGATCCGATTTTGCAGCGATTGCGTTTGAAACTGGACAACGCGTACCGCAAGCTGCCGGATCCACCAACAACGTGGGATAACTACATCGAGCGTTATCACAATGACTTCTACATCAACAGTAACGACATTGTGCGACACATCCACGATAAGGGCAAGCAAACACAGCTGTGCATGCCAGCATCGATGCAGAAACAGCTGTTGATCGATATGCATGAAAATTGCGGACATTTCGGCGAGGATAAAAGGATACTGACCATGCGTCGTGAATTCTTTTGGCCAGCCATGATCACGGATGTCGAACGTCATTACGCCGGATGTTTCGTTTGTGCAACAGCAACTGGCCAACACAGACGCCCGAAGAATCTCGTTGGCGAAGTCGATCGATCAACGGCACCAGGCCAGTGCGTGCACATGGACATTCTGCAACTGCCAGTCACGTCACGCGTGAACAAGTACATGTTGATTATCATTGATGCATTTTCAAAGTACTTGGCGGCATTCGCAATGCAGGACATGTCAGCGGAGACGTGCATCGAACGATACATCGACTTCATTGGCTCACACGGTGTGCCGACGAAGTGCATCACCGATCAGGTCGTGCAGTTCACGAGCAAACTGCACAAAAGTGTGAACGCCGCGTTTGGCATCGATCACCGTTGCACGACTACGTACCACCCGCAGTGCAATGGGTCTGTCGAACGATCCAACCGCACAATCATCGATCGATTCACACGAATGTTGAGCCAGGAGAGTGTCGAATGGGACACCATTCTGTCGACTGCAACGATGTACATCAATGCGATGCCGAACGAGGATTCCGGGTATTATCCGTTCTTCGTCGAACACGGCCGACCAATTCGACTTCCGGCGAATTCGATATTCGACGAACTGGTCACGAAGAAATACTGTGATACGCCGGACTACGCAGATGGCCCGAACAGTACCCGACATCTACAAGGAATGTTCGAAAGGACTGGAAAAGATGAACGAACGCAACAAGAAACGAAACGATGTCGCCGAGGCCAGAACGAAGCCGTACGAAATTGGCGAACGTGTTTGGGTATATGACCCGAAAGTGGCCAACAACGAGAACTACAAGTTCGCACGCAGTCACACTGGAACCTACATGGTGATCCATGTGAACCCGAACAAAACCGTCAAAGTGTGTCGACTGGACGAAGGTGACACCAAAGTCGTCACCGTGAATCGTGACAAACTATCGCGCGTCGCGGACGAGATCGACAACAGCATCGTGTAGGATGGACACGTGGCGATCTACGTCAAGGAAGAGAACAAGATCAAAATGGACAAGTTGACGAAGCCGACGCGCCGCTGTAATGCCCGGTATAATCTACGGGGCATCGAGGAGCAGCACTGAAGTCCGATTCACAACAACTGTACATAGTGTATATGGTCATCGTTTTACTCGCCGTTAATCGTTTATTTGCAGATGGAACAGTTCTACCAGTGTTGTAACGGCTAACAAGCGGCTAACAGGCCTAGACGAGGACGGCGAAAGAAAACAATCTCCTAATGCATACCTCTACCAAACTGATGTGAACCCAACAGCTTTATTTGGATCGAACTGTGAATGTAATGATCAAAACACGGACGGTTGTACCTGTAGATGAGCCATCGCCAGAGTTGTCGCTCCAATAGGGTGAATCCCGCCGCAGCGCACCGACCAATGCGCCGTATTCGCATCCGTGTGGTCATCTGAAGTGAATATGAATCGATTTGGAATGTGAATAATCGACAGGGATCGATATGGAACGAAACGTGCACAACGAAGCGATCAGGTACCGTACTTACCTGCAGTTGTTGCATCCGACGACATGAGCTGACCGATCATTAGTGGAGTGCGAAGTTGCCGTTCTCAACTCGCGAGGTGTGCGTAAACTCGTGTGCGGAGTGCGACGGGTCGCGTGGGTGAAGTGTGGCGGGAAATCGCAGTGAAACATCACTATTGCATCGGGTGGCCAACCGTGCATCTGTGTCAACTGTGCATCTTCTTACGTCATCTATGTACTGTCCTCTACTCATGCCGCTATGTATTTCATCTCTACTCCCATGTCTTGCAACGCGTCTCAATTGTGTGATAGCAGCGCGCCGCGCCCGCTCATCGTTACAACTGCCACTCATATCTTCCGTTTATGAGTTCGACTTTATGTTCATCCGTTCATTTTGTGTTGGCAGTCCTTGGATACTTCATGCGCTAGCGACCGCGATTTTCGCTTATTTTGTGGCTTATTAGAGCTTCAACGTGGACTAATGACGTTCTTCATTTACAGATTCAGTATTTGCGGCAATTATCGAGCAAATCATTGAATTCAGCGATTATTTAGCGAAATAATCAAAACGTCAAGAACCCGACAGCTAGTTGATATGGCGAGTGGCGCCGAGGACGCGTCGACGGCTCTGGAGGATCCGTCGGACATGGAAATCGACGCGTTTCCGGAGGGTATACGCGAGGGAACCATGTTCCGGACGATCATCGGCAATGTCTACACCGCCGACGATCAGGAGGCGTTGGGAGTTGCTGCGAAGCTACGAGACGAGGCGGCTGTGCGTGACGCTATCGACCCGCAGGCCGCGTGCTTCGAACTCAACGCATCGAATGTTCGAATATTGAGGAGGATTGGCTGAAGGGTGTTACGTCGCCAGAAACCGCACAAACGCTTCGTCAGTTGAACACTGGAGTGACGCAGCGATTCACATCGACGGCATGGATGAATCAGGCAGTGACCGTCACGGGCGACAACGTGAATGAGGCGATCATCAAGAACACCTTTCTGAACGACGAATGCGAAATGGACACGCCGGAGGACGAAATCGAGTTTGAATCGGCGCCCGAAATCGGTCAGGATGAACCGTTGGTATTCGCAACGAAAGGACTGAATGGACGAAAGCGCAACTCGGCTGAAAAGCTTTCAGCACAGGATGTGCTCGAACTTGGAGTGCGCGCAGCGAATCCCGACAACCCGCGTCCGAGTGGTCAACCACTCGCATACCTGGAACAGATGGAATCAGACTAAGTAAAATGGAATGATCGATCGCCGGCCGAAAAAGCGAAGCGCAAAGTTGCACCGTTGACGACGTATTCAAAGGAAGGATGGCACATGTTTGATGAGGAAGTGCTCACCCCGGCGTTGAAAGGCAGAGTGAATCTGGACGTCGACGTCATCTGCGAAATGATCGCCCAAATCAACGAGCAGGTGCCCAGCAAAGTGAACAAGCGTCGTTATGTAGCCAGCGCCATCAACGGTATCATCAAAACGCGCATCGGATGCAGAACGACCAGCATGCAAATGTATTCCTTCTTCATGGGCTACTACACTCTACAAGTATCCATCGGCGGGCAACTCGGTCGTGTGTTGATCATGCAAGTGGTCAGCACCAATGAACAATGGAACGAGGCCGAGGAAATGTTGGCGAGCAGCTTGCGCTATAACGCTGCGATCGGCTGTGACGCTGAAATGGATCACATCACAAAGGCAGCGATGACACGATTCCGAGGACAAGGATGGGAGAACCGAATTGGCAAAGGCCGTGGCAAAATTTCGATGCTGCGCATGTACCACGACTACCTCGTACACTTCTACAGCTTCCTACCGTATGCATTCCAACGTGCACTGCTCAAGGAGCGAATCGATGAGATCGATGATGTCCGATTCATCGTGCGAATGGGATTCTCACTGATGTGTGGTGTTCCTCGTGGACGCCAGCGCCGTTTTCGACAAGGGCACGTTTGCGTTGTGCGAATCGTTCAAAACGTTCTGGAATACGAAATGGAACGGCATCATTATGGAGCTGTGGAAAACGTGCGGCATGATCTATGCGTTCGGAGTGTCTGGAATGGACGAACGAGCATCTATCGACACGTTTGGTGTACCGCTACCAACACATCTCGTCGACATGCATCATATCGATCCGTCGGATGCGCGTCTGAACGCGAAAGGACACGGCGCGAATTTGGCAGCAGAATCAGCGTTATGTCTGCACGCCAAAATGCAGAAAGGACTGAAGGACTGCGGCTACGAGAGCAAACAATAAGCATGCGTCAACCGTCGTCATGACAAGAGCGACACGCCACACTTATGGCAGGCTGACGATACCGGACAATACCATCGATGTGTATGCAGCAGGCTGGCTTCACAACTCGGTGCTGCAGAATGCCGACAACGAGTGCACCATGCATCTGAATTGGTATCTCGCCAAGGATACGATCAACACTTTGGACATCGCGTTGATGCAGATGCTTTGCAATCCGGCAATCCACAATGTACCGATCGGCAACGTGCTTCGTCCGTCTATCCGGCGAACTCTGTCCATCATCGACGAACAGCGATTGGCAGCGCCGTTGAGAATCGACACCGGAGAAATCGCAGACGATATCATCAAGGAGTACCGATCGATGAGCGACAAGACAGGAAAACCGATCAGCTGAAGGAATAACATCGTTGACATCGCGTTGCGCAACGTGAAAGTCACCATGAAATCGCTACTGTCGAAGCACAACAGTGAAATCGCCGCCAGTAACAGTCCGCCGACCATCGAACAGTGTGAACTGAAAGTGGCCGCGTGTGGACCCGACTTCGTGCGAATGTTGACTCCAAAGTTGAACATGGAAGTGGTATCGCTCGGATCACAAGCCATTGATGTACAATCGACATTGCGTCTGCAAATGGCTGTGTTGGCGAGAGCACAATTCGCACTGCGTCATTTGATGTGCATTCGGGAATTGTTCCCTCCGCTCAGTGGCAGGGCGTAGGTTGGCTAGTTCGGCATCTATCTGAAGACGACACCAACCGCGGCATTCAGCTTGCTTGGCAATTCACCGAAAATTCGATCGGCTGAACCGATGCACGCCCCGATCCCGAACGAACGAGCGTATCAACGTCACATGTATCACAGCGCGCCACTGATAGACGAACTACCGAGTCGCATGGTCGTCATGGACTCGATGGGAATGCCCCAACAAAAACGTCATCTTGTGCATCGCAACACAACACAGCGAACTGATGAAGCAATTTCTGCGTGCATACATTGCGATCAACGCCGCAGAGATGGACTGGCAGTACGATACGCACGGCTTGTCGATGTACAATCAGTATGACGTCAACCCCACCGTGGAACGACCGCTCGTGCTGTACAAGAACACACAACAGTCTGTACGTCGCATCACGGAACAGAAAAGTGCGATGCCCGAGTACAACTTGACGGAACTACGCAAGAAGTTGAAGCCGATCAAATCAAGGACATCGGTCGCAAGGCATTCGATCTGCTGTACAAGGTCGAAATGACGCATTTCCTGTACTATCATCTGCGGATGCGATTCGAGGTGTTCAAACTGCGCGAACTGGAACCAATCGTCGGTCTACTGAACTACGCAACATGGCTGCAGGATACGGCTAACGCAGTACGTTTGCGTATGGATCTGAATATGCCGCCAACAGAGGACGAACAAATGAGTACGGTGACCGAAGAATACGACCGTCGTTCGCCAGGCACAATGGCCGCGATTCTGCCAAGGGATATCCCACTGACTGCGGATCGGCTGAACGAGAACGTGATCTACACAGCCGACAATCAATCACGCTGCAAGGACTTTGATCCAATGCGTTATCGCGTGTAAGAGGACAGACCGCTCGCGTACAGTGGGTACTACAACATCTGCGAGACGAACAAGCAGAACATGCTGAATATGCAGTACCAGACTGGCGTACAAGTCGAAAATCGTGCGAAGGACGACTGGTGCACGAATATATCGCGTTCGTACGAAACACGCGTCCGCCGAATTTGCAAGGCATACGATGGTATCATGGGCCAGGAACGATACCAAGTCGGCAACGCGTACATCGAAGGAGAACTGCTGCCGGTGCGACGTGAAGCGGCAATTGCCGATCTTCCGAACATCGACACCGCAGATGTCACGAACGAACTGCAATCTGTAATGGTCGCCTTCGCTGCAGGCACGTCAGGTCAACCGACAGAGAACGAATCAGTACCGGTGCAAGTGCTGACCAGTCTGCTCACGAATCGCAGACCTGGTGAGGAATCGGCACAACCGACCGTCGGTGGTCAGGAACAGGACCGAACTGAACGTATCAAACTGGTCGAGGACGCGCAGGCACACAGACTGCAGGACTCCGGCGAACGTACCTTCCGCACACACGATCGCGACGAATTGCCGCTCTCGAATGAGGACATCGATACGGTGATCGCAAAAGCGGAGCAGGCGCTGAAAGCATTGAAACTGTATCACAAGAATCAGAAAAAGGCGAAAAGCGAAAAGACGTTGAACATGTACCTGATGCTGCAAGCATTCGAACTGGCACAAGCAGAACATCCGGAACTTTGGCGATTGGAAGGTGCCCAGTTCATCCGCATCATGACGTTGCTGAAAGGCATGTACAACAACATTAATTTGGGCATCAAACCGACTCCAACAACGACTATTCTATCGTCAGTCAGTGAACCATCGCACTTCACCAAGGATCTCAAAATGGAGGATCGTGCGAATTGGTACAACGTCGTTGGATGGCATTCGAGCGCCATGGCTGCGAAACCAACACTGTGCCAAGTGCTGATGGATTACAAGTTGAGCATGCCGCAGAAACAGCTGGAGCTATTCGAGTCACTGTTCAACAAACTTGCGAATTACTATCAGCAGTTAGCGGCGAATCAGGAACTACCTCAACCGGACCAACTGGCCGCCATTTTGAGCCAGATTGCGACCCGCATGCACACTACGCCTCAAGAACTGTTGTCAGTGCTGGTACCGATCATTCAGGAGCAAGTTCGCCACGAATCGGCCGAACGTCATCGTCCGTCATCGTCACGTGACACTACGCACAGTCGACCGGTATCCCGTCCGCAGGACATCGAACAGATGTCGGACATTTCGTCACGTCCCGCACCGTCGACAACGCCAATGTTGCGCACTACGAGGCAACTGTGGAGAACCGGCAGTTCTCCATCAAACGGCATGGTGATCTTGAGCATGTAAGTTCTAAAGAGCATGTTTTGGCTGAATAATGCATGTGTAATGCTGCTGATAAGCTGACGGTCTGTTCTGTCTGTGTGTGCTTTGCATTCTGTTTTCACTGTTGAGATTGAGACTTTCTGTGTCGGTTTAATCTTGAGCTGTATTACATTTCTGACGTAATGAATCTCGTATTATTGAGCATCGGAATATTGAGTTATCGGAACTTGCAATATTGAATCTATACTGCAACGGACATCCAATCACACTTAACGGCATCACTCAACCAAGCGCTACACAATGCCAGGAGCTGACTTTCCCTATGCCTAGTCGCTGCCGCGATATGGCATCCCCTGACAACTGACGAACTTGCGACCTGGATATTATTCGGCAACAAACGGCATTATTTCGGCGGTCTAACTGAAACATCGATCATCGGTGATCTTTCGTTTCATTCATTGATCGTGACAATGGTCGTCACGTCATATCCGGTCGATTCGGTACTCGCCGCATTGCAAGGCATCGCTGATGTTTCACAGCCTCTCGTCAAATCGGTGTTGAATCAACTCGAGCTCGTGGAAGCCGACCCATCTGCACAGGCTGATTGGGAGTCAGTCCCGGCCACGGAATCGTCGCCGAAGTTGAGTGAAATTGAGCTTCGTTTGAAATTTCAATCACAAATCTTGAATAGTTCTCTGTCTGCACTCGAAGTTCTGGATGAGCAATCGGGTGCTGCTGTTTTCGGTGACCAATACTTCATGTTTGAAATTTTTGATGCTAATGACGAACACACGGCTACTGTTCGTCCTCGGGCAGAGCAGCTTTGGGAGGACCTGGCTGCCATCATTTTGAAAACAAAACGCGCAATTGAGTCGCTTGATCATCGTCGTAGCAAACTTGACAAAATTGTTCGTTTGTGTCGTAATTCGGGTCGGAATTCGGATGATTTACGTGAATTTGATGTCAAGGGCAAACAGTTTGTCAGGTTGTGCGAAACCGATGTGCCGAAGAAGTCACAAGCTACGCAGTACGAGACTCCGCTGACTTTCGTGCATACCCCGGTGTACACAGCTCGCAAATCGAATTTGGTGACCACAAGTTGCCAAACGGTCGATTCGGTCACATCGAGCGCTGAGCAGGTGGCCTGTTCCGGCCCTGCTCAGGCTGCGGTCACTGACCAGTCAATGAAACATCAGGTTATTTTGATGTCGAAACCAGTGGCAACTAAACAGAATCGTTCTAAACCCACCCAAAAGTGTCTGTTTTGCTCTAGTACCCAACATTTTAGCGATGACTGCCACATTGTCTGCACTCTGGTGGCCCGGAAGCAGTTTTATAAAAGTATGCGGTTGTGTTTCAAGTGTTCTGGATTTGGGCATTTATCGGTTCGGTGCAAATCCAAATTGAAGCCGTGTTATCACTGCGGTTCTGTTGCGCATGCACGGTCGCTGTGTGGTGCATTGCACGTGGTTGCCGACCCTCCACGTTTTTTTTGTCGGTGGGGAGGGCAGGCCTGGTGCAAATCGAAGGCCCACCAATCCAATTTCGAGTCCAAACATGCCATGGTGGTGGCACATGCTTTTCAGCAAACAACAGAATCCACATCGCGTGATGAACTCGGCAGGCGGACCCGTGTGTCCGTCAGACTGTTTCGGTGTCGAACGTCAGCGAAACGCAATTCGTGAGGATGGCTATTCGTGTCAGTTCGGTGGAGACGTGCATTCCTTGGATGGCATGAGTGGTGTCGGTCGGCCCGGGTGGTGCAAGGGTCAAGTCGGTCGTGTCGTCGAGCCCGAGTGCTCACAATCGTCATCAAAACGTGTCGGTTCGGTGGTCACACAACGGGGTCCAGTGGTCAAGCAGTGTTTCGGTGCAACAACGACGCAACAACGATCGCGTCAGGCACACTGGTTGAACAACCGCAATGCGAACAATCCAACGTCAATCGCATTCAGTCGAGGTCAATGGCGGTGAATGATTCTGCCCAGTGATCATTGACGGGCGAGAACTCACTCACTCTCGGATGCATCTATTTTCGCTCTCAAACAACAACCAATCATCTACCTGCACTTTTATTGAGTAACGTTAGGTTATTACTCTTCGGTAATCCCTTTTCGGTTAACCAATTACTTTCTTTTCTGAAAGTGGGGAGTGTGGAGAACCGGCAGTTCTCCATCAAACGGCATGGTGATCTTGAGCATGTAATTTCTAAAGAGCATGTTTTGGCTGAATAATGCATGTGTAATGCTGCTGATAAGCTGACGGTCTGCTCTGTCTGTGTGTGCTTTGCATTCTGTTTTCACTGTTGAGATTGAGACTTTCTGTGTCGGTTTAATATTGAGCTGTATTACATTTCTGACGTAATGAATCTCGTATTATTGAGCATCGGAATATTGAGTTATCGGAACTTGCAATATTGACTCTATACTGCAACGGACATCCAATCACACTTAACGGCATCACTCAACCAAGCGCTACACAATGCCAGGAGCTGACTTTCCCTATGCCTAGTCGCTTCCGCGATAGCAACTGCAAGACAATCAGATCGACGAACGCCCGAATGTGATCTGGATCGATCTGACAAAGCCGGACAAAAAGTACATTGATGCATGGAACGATTATTCGGTACCGCTGAAGGTCCGCATCAAAAAGCAGGATTGGCACTCGAGTCTGGCACACGACGTCATCAACGTTCGCACAGACAACCAGATGGTGAAATGGCTGGAATTCCGGATGGTGAATACTTCCGACGCATCGATCCGCGTGATCGTTCTCGTGGAAACACTCGCCGACATTCGCCATCAGTATCGACTACTCGACGAACATCGCGAAACGTGGTCGACGTGAACCGTCGCGTCGTCGTTAGCCTGAATCGTCAAGGAGATCGTCAAATCCTGTAGGTGCATAATGCCGCAGGTGGGGTTTTCAAACCTCGTATTTTGCTGAATCTCGATGCGAACTAACACCGTTGCATTTCATCGTGTATTTTCATCGTTTATATAGATTTTGGATTTTGGGTACCTGTGGAATGCGATTGGATTCGCGGACGAACGATCGGAAGACGTACCCCTGTGTCATTCGTCGTTATGTCATTGTTTTATTTTGTATTGTTCTTCGTAAACTTATTACCGTGTTCGTTATCGTAAAATTCGTTTTGCCATTTCGTCGTTTGCGTTATTTTCGCCGTTTGTTTGCGTCTCGTAATTTTCGTGCTATGAAGTCGTTGCTGATTAGGCTATCTGTTTTAGTGTAGTTGAGTTTTGAGTTGAATGCACGCACCACACTAGTTCCTTTCGCCGTTGTTTCTACTGCCGTTTATATTCTTGTGTGTGCTTTGTTCGTCATTTGCATTACTTTGCTGATTAGTATTTTCTCTTACTGCATTTTGAAGTCTCTGTGTTTAGTCGATCTCATAGGATTTATTTCTTGCTGCTCAGAGTTTCTATTTTAGTAGTGATTTAGTTAGTTAGTTTTCATCGTTTTTTGGGCGCTCTACAACTACATCCGTCTGCATCGTCATCGTTTTCGAGCCGTGCCAAAGGCCCTTTCGCGCATCATGTGGATATGGTGCTTCATGTGATGGCTCGTTAAATTTAATTCAATCATCGACTCCCCCCTGGACTTTCGACGGCATAATTCATGAACTGAGGAAGGGTGGCTCGAAACGCCTTGCGCCAAAGTAGAGCCCACCTTAAGTGGCAGGCCCGGTCCTCCTCCCCTCTTGCCGTCTTAATGGTTCGATCATCAATCTAAATATCATCAAATCTAATTCAATCCATCAACGATCGAACAGTGGCTCCTTCTATCATTCGTCGCCTTCAATGTTGGTCGACAGCCACGCCTACCGTTATCGTATCGTAATGTGATCGAGATGTTGGCTTCCCGTATATTCTATGCGTCGTCTTAAACGAACGGTCCCCCGTCCCGTCTCTTCGTCTTCTTCATCGCGACTCGCAGGGACTCGTCAAATTTGGTCGTTGGGAGATGTGGCCGGCTTTCACGCACTCATCCGCACGTGACTTGTTGATTTGGAAGTGATCGCGCGCCCTTTTTCTGAGAGAGATTCTCTGTGCAAAAAGATGTGCCAAACGCAGGTGTTGATGACGACAACTCACTTTACATGAACTGTCAAAGCGAAATTGATGAATGCACTGAAAACTGGGCATGTCATGACCCAATCAATGATAGTCCAGTGGTATCATCCATGGTACCGACGACTGCTGTTCAAGCAGTGAATCAGACCACTATGTCAAGTGCATGTAGCTCGGACACTTACATGGTCGAATTAAATATTGACAGTGGAGACTGGGTTACAGTGTCCACAGTGTTCTCAAAGGGGCACTACGCAAAACAATAAGTCAAAAATGATTGACAAGGCCTGTAAACGGCCAAATGAACGGTCCACACGACGCTCTGAACCAGATTTCACGGGTTCCAAAGAAAATATTAATGACAAATGGTGGCACGATGCAAATATCAACGCCATGTTGAAACTGCGTGTCCTGCAGTTGTCTGATAAATACACAGTAGTCGATGCCAAAATCTGGCACTATTCAGACGATATGGGAACCGCTCAGAGTGTTCCTTTGTTATCTGAACACACAGACTGGCTATTCTGCTTCATACCCGTGTTTCGCGGTTACAACCATTGGGCGTTGTTGTGTGTGAAGAAAGACACTAATGTTGGCACATTATATGATGGCATCTATCAGGAAATCAAACCTGGTACGGTCTCTGAACCGAAACTCAATGTCGAACTTGTAATGAACCTGCGTACCATCTGGTACAAGCTAACTGGTTCTAAAGGGCTCAATCTGACCGTCCCATGCATTCCAATTCACAAACAGGCGGACAGTATCAACTGTGGCCCAATTGTCTGTCTGTTCGCTGAGCGCCTGATCACAAAGCAATCGCTCAAATTCCAAGCCCGAACAGTACAACAGTACAGAAACACCATAGAGACATGGGTGAGAGAGAACGAACTTATTCCATCCACTCTAACAGAAAGTGAACAGAATGATCTGGCTGATATTGAACAGCAGTTCCGACAAAATGAAATCGCTGAAATTGAACAGCAGTTCCGTGAATTGTATGGCGACGACGCGTCCTGTTACCCACGGTTCGATGTTTCAAACACAATTCAGTGCGAGAAAGCACCGTGTCCACAGTCGCATAAGACTATGACTACGGATCATGAAGTGGAAACCAAGTCGATTCCAGATGAATCCAACTGCTCCATTGCAGTAAGGACAAACAGGGATGTGACAACACATAAACCATCACAAAGCGTGCAAACACGCAAACGTGCACCTAACAGTGGTGAACTCGTCAACTCGTTAAGAGGAAAGATTCACACAATTGCAACCTATATTGCCACCGATAAACCTGATATTTTAATGCTTCAAGAAACTAAACTTGGAGAGACAACCATGGGCAATTTTGATCCACATGGTTATGTGCTCTTTGAGAAGAGACGAAATGAAAATCGTGGCGGCGTTGCTACGTATGTTCGCAAGAATTTGAATCCATATCTTCCAAAGTATAGCAACTCCAGCATCAACGACTTGGAAGTATGCCTGTGCGCAATCACTGTTGGAAAATCCAAAATCCTTGTACTAAATGGCTATCGATCCCCAACACCTACTGGGCCTCATGCGTGTTCCATCAATGACTTTGATGATGGTGTTACCTCGTTTCTGAGTCAAAATAATCGTAAATACGACCGCTACATATTTGGAGGCGATTGGAACTGTTGCTGTCTGACCGAAAACGAATCAGCAGACCTACTGGTGCCATTAAAGGAATATGGCTTAGAACTAAGAGTCACGAAACCAACACATGAAAAGCGTTTGCTCGGCGTGTTATTTGTGTCTGAAACGTTAACAGCAAAAGTTCAGCTCAAAACACCCATTGAAAAAAGTCATGCTGTTGTGTCAGCAAAAGTTATCATCCCCGATCAAGGTGTTAACAATAGACAATACTCCCGGGTGCCTATGTATCACCAGACAGACTGGAACTACGTCAGAGAAGCAATCACGGCAAAGAAATTGCCAAAAATGGTGACGGAAGCTCCTAATGTCAATGCTGCTCTTCAGCGGTTCAGCAACACGATAACGTTCCACGTTAACCAAAATACAAAGTTCAAAGCATTCCCAGTTCCGAACAAACCAGAGCGGGAGCCATGGATTACCCGTGACCTCGAAAAGCTAACGCGGAAGAAAAACCAAGCATATGCTAATTGGCTAAAAACCACAAAAAGAGACAAACGATCGTCAAATTTTTAAAAGGTCAAAAACTGAAGGCGCAAATAAAGAAGTTATAAAGCCAATGCAGGAAAGACTTTCACGCCAATACGTTCAAAAAAGGACTGCAAGAACGTGCTGTTTGGCAACATGTCAACGCAGCACAGGGAAAAATCAAATCTGACATCCCTGCTTTGCACAACAAAGATGGACAGTTAATTACTGATGAAGTGTTGAAGGCAAGCGAATTTCGCAAACACTTTGCAAGTGTCTGGAATAAAACAGACCAACCTGGGAGGGAGAGAATAGGGCAGTTGGAGTGCCCTGAGACTGAACAATGTGACGTTGAATTTGTCAAGAGCTTTCTTTCGAAATTGAAACTCAATAAATCTCTGGCATCGACGAACTAAAACCTGTTGTACTCAAGAAGTTGGCTCCGGCAACAGCACCTGCACTGTGCTGTCTAATTAGACGATGCCAGAAAGAATGTACTATACCAGATGAGTTCAAAGAGTCAATCACAGTTTCCATTCCTAAAGTACCACGCCCTCAACACTTTAATGACTACAGGCCGATAAGTCTGTTAAATATCACAGAAAAGTGCTTCGAAAGGCTTATATACCCTTGTGCCGTACATTGAGCAACAGCTAAGTGGGTTTCAAATCGGGTTTCGGACAGGAAGAGGCTGCAGTGATGCACTATGGCATTTTGATTCACTAATAACCAGTGAACAGGACAAAAACCCATTCGTTTATGCCACATTTATTGATTTGTCAAAGGCGTTTGATACAGTTCCTTTCAATTCATTGATCAACTGTCTGATCACTGGCTACCGATTCCAAGCTATTTTATTTTGCTCCTACGGAGTTATCTCTCAAATCGCAAAATGTGTGTTTGTGCCGGGAAGTCCAAATCCGAAATGATAAACATTACAGGCGGAGTACCGCAAGGAAGTGTACTGGGACCATTAACATTCATTGCTTATGCGAACAGTACTTTCAAATTGACGCTTAGTACTAGCACCAAAATGATCAAATTTGCTGATGATCTTGTGGTCATTCACCCAGCTGTTACATACAAGTGCATCTATCACTTGCAAATGACACTGACCAACTCACAGCCTTCTTTGAAGGTAAAATGCTGAAAGTGAATGAAAAGAAAACCAAACTCGTTGTGTTCCGACGCATGCACTCAACCAGGCCCACTGTGAATATTGTTATAAACAGTGCAAATATTGAACAAGTTAATTCATACAAATACTTGGGGATACTGGTCGATGAACACCTGAACTACAATCTGCATTGTCACAAAGTAAGCGCTAAGGTAAAAAAGACCATTGGGTTCCTGACTAGAGCCTTCCGTCGCAGTGTGCCAATAAATAGTCTGAAATGCCTGTATATATCTCTGTTGCAATCCGTAATGCTCTATGGTTGTGGCTCAAGCTATCCAATCAGAAAATGTGACAAAATCACAATTGAGCGCACCCAAAAGTTTGCTTGTAGGGCTATCCTGAATAATTGGCAACGTGATACGTCATACCATGATTTGCTCAAGGCTGTTGGGTTGCTCCCATTCCACAGACAAGTATTCGCAATCAGACTTTGTACAGTCTATCAATTACGTTAATGGAATCAGGTTTAGTCTGTCCGAGCTGTTCACTCTTCTGAGTGAATGTGAGACCCGAGCCAGCGCACGAACCAACCACACGAAATCGATCAAATTGGACAAGCCGAACACGACGCGATACCAGCAAAGTGCCATGTATTCAACAACACTGATGTTCAACGCACTACCACAGGCTGTGATCGACCTTCCCTATTCCAAATTCAAGAAAACAGTTCTTTCGAAGGAGCTGTTTGACCATGTTCTAAATAACCTGACATCAATAAACAACAGTACAATTTCAGACCTTGACATTTAGCTGTCATCGAGTCACAGCTGTACAGTTGACCACACTCACTGAACTTGGACGTACGGTAATCCCCACCCCCTCGATAACAGGTTGGTCCAGAAATTCATCATGTACCGTCAACTTCATCGATGTTATCACTGCACATAACTGAGTTCTTAAAGTTCCAGGCCTTGACCACCAACACACCATTCAAATGACTCATGGAAAATTCTGGTTGATCTGCACAATCATGTTCCGAAATGTTGTGTATGCAATGTCTGTAACAATTCAGTATTTACTGGACAATACGACTGTACTTTGCTTATTTATACATGTACATCGTGAACCTGTGACTTCAATTCACGTTAGATTTTCATGTTTTTCTAACAGGATTTGCCACGTTGCCTGCGGGCGTTTGCATTCACCTGGCACTGGAGGTGCAAAAACTCAAATAACAAAAAAATAACAAATAAATAGGCTGTTAATAACCATCGTGTGATAAAGCATCGAGAAGAAAGAAACCCGCGGGATCCTGTTCGTGAGAAGCCAGCGTGAAACGCAGTCCCGGAGTGGCCAGTGGCACTCGGCAGGGCCATTTGTGAGGTTTGGTATTTGCTATTTTTTGTGTGTTCGACCCCGTGTTTCCAGCTTAGTTCCGCCCGTTCGTGCCGTGGCCGGGGTCTCCAGGTGGCAATAGGAGGCCGTATCATAAGGTGCCGGGCAGTGCCAAGCCTTACGGTTACACGAAGGCGTCAGTGTTCGGCTTCGAACCTGGAACATTTTTTAAAATTTATAGACTTGGGAGCGATGTGATCAACCGGAGAAGAGAAAAACGTGGGTCATGTCTGTCATTGAAAGGAACAATAAAAGGGCTCGCTGCGTATTGTCCATTATACATACCATCTTTGAGACATCCACGACATCAGTAGGTGTGGAATAAACGGTCACGGGGCTCTTGACATGAGTGAAAAGTGCATAAAAAACACTAAAAATTCTCACAATCGGGCATTTTATAGTCGCAGATGAGAATGAACCAGCCAGAAGTTCATATTTTACAGGTGAACAATTATTCAAATCAACGTCATGAATGCGATTATGCGCCAAAGTGAATTGAACAGAATCGATTTCACCGGAGACATCACACGTGGCTTTCTGAAATACTAATGTATTTAAAAAAGCCTAAAAATGTCGGTGAACGTGCAATTGAGCAAAAAGGTTTGGCGAGATAACTCTGAGGAAAGAAAAAGAGCGGGGTTCAAAAGAGCGACCTAAGCGGGAATAAATCTAATCCTAAACCCGGGGCATTGAACAAAAAGAGCTCTGCTCTTTTGACTCCGCTCTTTTTCCCTTGCTTAAAATTTTCTTGCTCAATCCTACTTCGTCCAACGACTGTCAAAATTTTATGGGAAGGGATCACCGATCTAAATACCGGAAGGAAATTATTCAAAAATAAAAAAAAACACAAACTCGCTGAAAAAATCGGTACAATGCGTAGTGCACGGATCAGTTTTGATTGGAGCAGACAGGACACTTGCCGTCATCAACACGCAAATGGCGCACGGGATGAACATGTTGTACAACGACGATCTCAATCGAAAACCTGTGATTAGAATAAAAATTACTTTGAAATTGCAAAGCTTAAAAGTGGGTGAAATAAAAAGACTGCAATGGAACAGAGCGGGGAAAACAAAACTATGAGCAACATCACGTGAGAGCAGACACACACACAAACGCAAACGCGCAAACACCACAGACGCCGCTCAGAAGCGACACAAAAACGTGAAGAAAATTTCATTACCAGTGTGTTTGGCTTTTGATATGTGTGTTGTGGTTCTCAATATAAAATCTACAACAGGGCAGAGCTGGCAAGAACAAAACTATGAGCAACACCACGTGAGAGCACACAAAACGGCTGGAGCAGGCACGTACACACGCACACACATGCACACACACGCGCACCGCAGAGAAGCAACAAGGAGTAAAAATATTCATTCCACGACTGTTTGGCTTTTGGTATGTGTGTTGTGGTTCTCAATAAGTTTACAAAGCCAGTCAAGTCTATAGTTGTACGAACGTAAACTCATAACAATGCAATCAATATGAGTGACATTGATGCGTGACAACACATTGACGTTATCATTCCACAGAAGCCATGGCATAAGCACGATTCGGATAGCGACGGAATGTGAGCTACGCAAACTAAAGAGCATTCGGAAAATATTTCAATCAATAGCGAAACCGTTTATGATAAAAATTTACGTTACACTGTACCCGAAACGTGTCTGTATATTACGACGGATAGTGTTCGTTTTGCCCAAGTGAAATCCGTCCAACGCGAGTTGAGTGTACGTGACCGCCAGGAACTCTACTCTGTCATCTTCCGCCTTGAGTGCCGCATTCGCCCGGTCCCACAGTTGATCACGCCAATGCACGATTGATCGATACTCTTCGTCCGTTGCGTCGACCCACCGAATTGATTCTCGACAGCGCCGATCTTGGTAGCGACAGACCGCCGGAATAGGTGCAAAGTAGATCGGACACACGCAGCCGGCTTTGCGCAAGTCCGAGACGACTTTCACGATATTCACGACACGACACCACTTCGTCTACCGGACGCACAAGCAAGAACACATCGACCAGATCGCAGGCGCCAGACACGATCAGCAACGCCTTCTTGGTACAGGCCGTTTTCGCCAATTTGTGATAGTTGTGGGCAAAGAACCAATTGAACTTGAAGCCTCTACGACCTCGTACGTACACATCAGAATTGACCAGCCACTTATCGAACCAACCGTCGATGTCCACCGTTTAATCGCCGACGATGCCCACGTCGGGTCCATCGACCGGACAGCTTTGTTTGACCGAACCGCTCGCCTGTTGTTGATCAGCGGAATACTCCTCGACCGACTCGTACTCGCAACACAATTCATCATCATCGGCATCGAATACGATATCATGACCGACCGATTTCGCTTTGTTCGCTCCAACGACTTCGACTAGTGGCGCCTTGACTTGCGCCGATTCGGATTCACATCACGCTCATCATTGCGTCGTTTTTCAAGCCTTGTTTCGAGCGAAGTGTGCATCGCCTTCTTGATGAGCGACTCCTGTGGCTCAAGAACATCAACACGGGTAGCACCGACCGTTTGCAGTTGTTCCGAACCGCTTGGTGCCGTAGACTGATCGCCGCCACCGGCTTTGAACGCGTTGTTCTCGCATTCGGACATCAACGCCATCACAATGTTTTTCACGCTTTCCAGATGTTTACGCGTTTCTTCGCCAGCCTCGTAGAACGCTGCGCAGAACTTCAGCCTCACATTATCCGAATATGGATCCGACATGATAATAATACGAATGCAATGAATAAAATAACGATGATCTGCAAAACGTAGCAAAAAACGTTACGTAACGCCTTCCCGCCGAAACAAAGAACGATCAAAGATGAGCGTAAAAGACAAAAAAACGAATTAGCCGTGGAATACAAGTAGGATAAGCAATGGCAATTAGAATGATGAATTGGTAAGGAATTAGAAACGCGTGGGTGGATGGAACAACTATTAAAAACCATACAAAACCAGAATGAAAATTTGTAGCGGATGAGATCCACTAACTGTAACTTCGGAACAACCAGGCAGTCATGTGATGTTTTGACTTGTGCCGCATGTTAGATTGGAATGTGTGTGCGCACTGCTAACCCAGCTTATATTGTGCAATCTTTCGTGTACTAGTCAGTTGTGTCAGTTTGCTTTCTCCGTAACATCAAGAGTAAACGCAATAGAGCTATACGAACAGTTGATGCTCATGTGCGCATTTTCGACAAAGCACAACATATTATCACCAACGTATGTATTACACGTGGCTTTATTATTATTAACGCTGCATTATTTTGGCTGTATTGTAGCATTCCAGACCTGATCCATTGGCGAAGATGCCCATGCGTGTGCAAATTAAGGGTCGTTACATCAACTTTGTGCTCGAGTACACTTCTTTTCCATGTAACGAGTCATTTTGCTTCAACACTGGATACTATATGTACGGGTTGGTATGAGGTTGGCATGGTTTAATATGAAATGCGAGGGCAATGGGCTAATTTAAGAAGTGTTGTGACTCTTAAATGAGCTCTTGAATGAGCAAATCAAATAAATGTTGGAATAATAAAGGTTCGTTTCTGTTGCACAGCAACAAACTGAGGTGAAACTATTGAAACTGGGGTCCTGAAACGGCCAAACTGATCTGCAGGTTGTTCAGCAAGATGAAATGAAAGAGCACAGACCCGTAATTTTTTTTGTGCTTGCAGCCAGAATAAAGCGGGAAACGGTCCCTGAAATGACAGTTGATTTATTGGTTTAGCACTGACGAGGAGCTTTTGACCTATTGACCTATTTTTGAATTTTTTGCATGAGGCATATTAGAAATCATCACCAAACTGACCCGGATTTGTTCTAACAATTTCCAAAACAACAGCAACTTTCACACTTATTTTGACCAATTTAATTAAATCACTATTCCCACCACAGGCCGCGCTATTTTGCCAAACCCAAGTAAAAATTTGTTCCATTGTATTTTTGGGTCACAGAGACAGCACACAGGCCTTTACTATAAAGCAGGTAAAAAAAGCCCATTTATCACGCTATTCAAGCGATCAAAGACCGAATTCCCATCGCTGATAAGTTTCGGCAGAAGCTCGCCCAACTGTGGTGCGCCTCAGCTTTTTTGCCCTTTTCTCTGGACTCCAAGCACATTTCTATGTGATATTTTCCTACTTTAATGACAATGCACCGAGGTGATATATAGCACGCCAGATAGTAAGATTATAATTGTTGTTAATTATGCGCAAATTTAGGTTGATTCATCTGCATCCTTGGTGGTATGAGCAATATATGCATTTTACACATAATTCATAATTTTAGCAAATTTTCGTTCCGTCATATTTTCAGCCTACCTACAGTTGTGACGGAATTGTGGCATTGCTGTCCGACGAAGCCCCAACGTTATTGTTGTTTATCGATTAAAATCCTAACTCATAGCTCTAACGTATCTTGAGAAAAATCGTGTTGATTGAGGTCCATGCGTTGGACTTGGACCTACAAACGCGGGCTCAAACCAGGACCAGCGTCTACGGTGCGTCCATTTGAACGACTTCTGCCCAAGATAGGTTATAGCTGGAATCTTGGATGCAGATCGATGAATAACAATAACGTTGGAGCTTCATCTGACAGTAAATCCCACAATTCCGTCACAGCTCTAGGTGGGCTATAAATATGACGAAAGCGAAAATTTGCTAAAATTAAAAATTGTGTATTATTCATGTATTGCTCGTACCTCCAAGGATGCAGATGAACCAACATAGCACATAGCACATAATTAATAACAATTATAATCTTACTATCTGGTATGCTATATATCACCTCGGTACATTGATATTAAAATTGGAAAATATGATTTAGAAGTGTGCTTGGGATCCCCAGAAAAAGTCAAAAAAGCTGAGGCTCACCACAGTTGAGCGAGTTATTGTCGAAACTTATGAGCGATGGAAAATCGGTCTTTGATAGCTTCAATAGCGTGATAAATGGGCTTCTTTACCTGCTTTATAGTAAAGCTCTGTGTCCTTTATATGTGGCCCAAAATACAACAGGAAAATTCTTGTGTACGTGGTTTTGGCAAAACAGCGCGAGCTTACCAAAAAACTGAATATGGTCCTAAATTAGAGGCAAGGCGTTTATGAAACATTTGTGACCCAGCGGCACACGAAAACCGTGTGAAACATGATTTTATTTTATTTTCAACGTGCGGTGGTAGGATCAAATTTTTTACCTTTCAGCCCTTCTGGCTCAGACAGGGAGCTGATATGGAAAAAGATTTTCTTGGTCATGAGTGTTCTGGACCCGGCCCAGTTAACCGTGAAAAAGTTTCATTAAGATTGGTTTAGGTCGAATATATATGGCGGAGACCCTTTAATATGTGGGTGACGTGCAGCGTTACCCCAGCGACTGTAAAAAATGGTGCTTGTTTTATAACTGCTTGCTTGTAAAAACGAGACATTTTAAAGAACTCAGGGACCGGGGAATGCACAAAGGTCTCCGGGTTGATTATTTGAAATTTGCATTAATTTTGGTTTAAATTTCCAAAAAAAGCCCGCACCGTGAATAAGCATGTGATACATTACTGCAAATGTCTGCACGTGCGGGCTCATTCGGAAAAACTCCCGGGTGGGCGTACTTGGCATTCTCCGGTACATGTCACTCTTTTGCGATTGGAGTCAGAGAGCTACAGCAGCTACAACACGTGAACCGAAGCAGTTTCGTCATTGAATGAGTCATCATCATCATCGATCTTAGCGATGTGAAATTTAGTATTCTGCGACGGTCTAGTCAATACCTTCACGGCAATTATTTTCACGCGCTGCAGCGGCCAAGTCTCGGATTCTGAGATGCAGCAGCTGATCTGCAGGTTGTATGACAAAATTCAAAACCAATGGAAGAGAATGAACCGCCCGACTTCTTTATTTTGACGGTTTACTGGGGAATTGGGCGCAAAACTGCCGTTTTTGAAGATTTTTCTGCTTAACCAGACGCACATAGTTGAAAACTATCTTGTTTGCACAGCATGCGGCCCCAGAGTGAAAATAACCTGACAGAAAAAGGCAACGGAAATGAAAAAATGCTGAAAATCACAGCGAAAAAAACAATGTTAACGTTTGTTAACGTCTGTTCACGCGCGTTAACGTCCGAGATGTTAACGCAATGTTTAAGCTGAAATTCCAACGTTAACATTTACACCCAGTTTTATTTTCAGCGTTAACATCCGTTAACAAAATTTTGTTTTCGCGTTAACTTACGTTAACAAAAACCTTTGTTTCCAGACGTTCTATGCCTGTGACTTACAGTATCTCATATTTCGCTTGTTTTCGGTGGTTTTTTAAATTTTAACAGATTAACGCGTTAGAAATAACGGATCCAGGGGGGCCACAGGGGCCTAGGCCCCTCTTTGGTCAAACTCGCCCCTGAAGGGGGCCACCATTTCGGGAACATGAAGGGAAAAGGACCCCCAAATCGCAGGATTTTCACTCTAATACATTTGAAAGGTCCAACAATCGCGCGCTTCGCGCTTCAGATACACCCATTTCTATGAAATTTGGCTGTCGCGCGTGCAACAAGTGCAAAATTTTCGCGCGCATGCCCATATTTCGTATGGTATTTAGCTTAAAAGAGCCCAATTATAAAGAAGCACTGGATAAAAACGATTTTTAAAAAAAATCAAACATGCACTAGATAAAAATGACCTTTGGGATTTGCCCCCCCCCCATTGGCCGAAAGGTGGTTCCGACGCTGGATTATACATACTTGTAAGCAGCGCGGTGAGTGCCACTTGTGCGCTTTGCATAACGGAACATCAGCCTGTCGACTATGTACATATACGTACATTTAGGCTGCTCTCTGTGCGAGTATAGGTTAGTCTTGATCTTGAGAGAATAACGCGTGGGAAACAGCTCTGATCAGTCCGCACTGAGTGCCACTTGCGCGCACTGCATAACGAAACATCAGCCTGTCGACTATGTACATATATACGTACATTTAGGCTGCTCTCTGTGCGAGTGTATGGTTAGTCTTAATCTTGAGAGAATAACGTGTGGGAAATAGCTCTGATCAGTGCGCACTGAGTGCCACTTGCGCGCATTGCATAACGAAACATCAGCCTGACGACTATGTACATATACGTAGGCTGCGCGGCGTGCGAGTGTATGGTTAGTCTTTATCTTGAGAGAATAACGCGTGGGAAATAGCTCTGATCACTGCGCACTGAGTGCCACTTGCGCGCACTTCATAACGAAACATCAGCCTGTCGACTATGTACATATACGTACATGCAGGCTGCGCTCTGTGCGAGTGTGTGGTTAGTCTTGATCTTGAGAGAATAACGTGTGGGAAATAGCTCTGATCAGTCCGCACTGAGTGCCACTTGCGCGCATTGCATAACGAAACATCAGCCTGTCGACTATGTACATATACGTACATGCAGGCTGCGCTCTGTGCGAGTGTATGGTTAGTCTTGATCTTGAGAGAATAACGCGTGGGAAATAGCTCTGATCAGTCCGCACTGAGTGCCACTTGCGCGCATTGCATAACGAAACATCAGCCTGTCGACTATGTACATATACGTACATGCAGGCTGCGCTCTGTGCGAGTGTATGGTTAGTCTTGATCTTGAGAGAATAACGTGTGGCAAATAGCTCTGATCAGTCCGCACTGAGTGCCACTTGCGCGCATTGCATAACGAAACATCAGCCTGTCGACTATGTACATATACGTACATTTAGGCTGCGCTCTGGGAGAGTGTATGGTTAGTCTTTATCTTGAGAGAATAACGTGTGGGAAATAGCCCTGTTCAGTCCGCACTGAGTGCCACTTGCGCGCGTTGCATAACGAAACATCAGCCTGTCGACTATGTACATATACGTACAAGTAGGCTGCGCTCTGTGCGAGTGTATGGTTAGTCTTGATCTTGAGAGAATAACGCGTGGGAACTAGCTCTGAACAGTCCGCACTGCGTGCCACTTGTGCGCGTGGCATAACGACACATCAACCTGTCGACTATGTACATATACGTACATGTAGGCTGCGCTCTGTGCGAGTGTATGGTTAGTCTTGATCTTGTGAGAATAACACGTTGGAAATAGCTCTGATCAGTCCGCACTGAGTGCCACTTGCGCGCATTGCAGAACGAAACATCAACCTGTCGACTGTATCCGTACATATACGTTTAGGCAACGCGGTGTGCGAGTGTATGGTTGGTCTTGGTTTTTATCGAATAACGCGCAAGAAATAGCTCTGGTCAGTCCGCACAGAGTGCCACTTGCGCGCATTGCATAATAAAACATCAGCCTGTCGACTATGTACATATATGTACATGTAGGCTGCGCTCCGTGCGAGTGTATGGTTAGTCTTGATCTTGAGAGAATAGCGAGTAGGAAATGGCTCTGATCAGTCCGCACTGAGTCCACTTGCGCGCATTGCATAACGACACATCAACTTGTGGACAATACATACATGTAAGCAGCGCGGTGTGTGTGTGTATGGTTAGTCTTGTGAGAGAATAACGCGTAGGAAATAGCTCTGATCAGTCCGCACTGAGTGCCACTTGCGCGCATTGCATAACGAAACATCAGCCTGTCGACTATGTACATATACGTACAT
>JASAMV010004598.1:0-17619 GCA_030248065.1 Rhynchonema sp. JSB1_4
CCCGAGGTGAACAATGAAGAAAACGGGAGTGACGAAACCGAACAATCAGGAATTGATGGAACGCCTGCGAAAAAACAGGGGGTGACAAACGAAGATGCGGAAGACAGCGACAACGAAGAACCAGAACCGGAGAGTGGCATGCCCATCGAGTCTGAAGTGATACTACCCGAACCAGATGTGCAAGAAGGCAAACTGACCGAAGAAAACAAAGTGGTGGAATCGATTTCGATCGCCGAATTGTCAGAAACGCGAACACCGTCGGATTTTGTGGGCACGCCAAGTGAACTGCGGGTGCAGACGTTGGGCACGACACTCAACATCAGCTGGGGACCACCCGCGGATGGCAGTGTGCCTGTCAAGGTATGTACTGTTGCAATTTTGTCTAAAAAATGCTCCAATCGGTGGTGCAATCATGCTCACCACTGGTGAGCATGATTGCACCACCGATTGGAGCCACCACATCCGACTAGCATAAAACTATTTTATCAGACACGCGGGTCAAAATTAGCGGAATCTGTTCAATTCAGCCTTGATTGAATAAGTCTCTTGCAGTTTGATGTCCATCTGATACCAAGTTCGATACCATTCACACACAACATTGTACAACACGAATCTATCCCCATCATGCTTTCCAGCACTACGTAATCAGCTATGGCGACGATATTTCGTCATCGGAATGGTCAGATCACGTGATCAGTGATGGATCGATATTCAAAGTTGACAACTTGAAGCCCGATCATCGATACTACATTCGGGTGCTGGCAGTTGGCGTGGATGGACAAAAGGGACAGTACACGCAGATCAGTGCCAAAACAGTGCTTGAACGTTGGATTCGTTTTGGGCTTTGAATCATGGTTTTTCATGAGATTTTTTCAAGGGAAATTCGTTTAATGCGTTCAAACTCGCAACTTATTCGATCGTTTTTACCTTTGTGACGTTTGCAAATGAGCTGCAGGCCGTGAGCCTCACTTCGAATGAGCAGTGAACTCCCCCAGTTCCGGCCTGTTTTGACAGAGGTGGGCAGTGGGGCAGGACTTACAGTAAGGTTGTCAGCGTAAATGTCACGTGACATTCAAACTCGATGACTTGCCATACAAATCCTTCTTTTCAGACACCTCCCCAACAATCGGGTCCCTAACAGCAGTGGACTTCGCTCCATCAACCACAGGCCAGATCGACATCGTTCCGTTGACCAAAGTTACGGCCGAATGTCTGGCTAGCGGCTATCCGAAACCGAAAATTCGCTGGTACATGGACGGAAAAAGGCAGTTTTTGGCACAGTCGCACAAAGTGCAAAGGTTAGGACATCAAATCGCCGGTATATCAAACTTGGTGATCGGTCAGGTGCTACTTAGTATCCTATCTATAGTGTTGACTTAGTCATTGATTGGCAAGTTTTTGAATTTATGTCAGCCAGTTTGTTGACAATCTTGACCAGCGTAAAACTTGTTCCCTCACAATCGACGAAAAACGGTAATGGCTCAAACATAGTGTCATCTGCAAACCTCGATACAAAAGATCACGTGACAAAGGCAAGAGTGCACCTCGACACTCTTAAATTGTCCGGACTTTACTATCACTTTACTAATTGAAGTAATCATGGTAACGTTCACAATAATTTTATCCACGTTTAGAGTGAACAAGACCACATGGAGCTCCCGTCTCGATCTATCCTACGTCTACCACGACATGAATGTGTCGTGTGACGCCCGCAACAAGATGGGAACATCCGACATGAAGCACTTGACGATTAAAGTGATGGGTTAGCAATAACAAAACGTTATAAATTAAGTTTTAGTTTGCTTGATTCATCAATTCTTGTGCTCACAGGCCCGGGCGTTGCGCCGGATTTCATTCTGCCGTTGGGCAAAACTGACGACGGTCAACCCGTGCTCAGATGGACAAAACCACTGATCACAAACGGCGAAATCACGGTAAATGTTTGAAGGTTACGTAACGCCGAGCAGGTGGGTTCTGTGAGCATCTCGCCGAGTCTGCGGCGTGCCTTTGATGCCCGTTTCGACTTGTTTTCAAAAACGGTCATCAGGTTGCCGTCAGTACGTATGCACCATAATCACCGTGTAACGCATAAAAACGTAAAAAACGTAAAGTAAAAAAAAGTAGACATCTTTCTTCGAAGTGACGCTACCAACGGCACATACTCATGGGCTGGTGATCATTACTGAGCAAAAATTTCATCGAACTGTGAGATTAACCGCGGGGTAAAAATTCACCGTCTTTCGAACGATTATTTCAACATTTCAGCAGTACCAACTGTTCGTTACCGATAACAAGTGGTCAGATCTATCCGCGTGGAAACAGCTCACCATCGAAGCTCCATTGACATCAGTGGATCTGACTGAGTTAGCTGACAACAGCGTGTATCATGCCAGAGTACGAGCTGTGAATGCTAGGGGACCGGGACCGTTGTCCGATATGATCAAGATTGATACAAGTCGGTTTTTCGATACAGTGTGCTCCACAAACTGATGTTTCACACACTACCGTAATCCAGGTATCGCAATGGAGCCAATCATGTTGGAAGCTTGGCAGCCAGAGGATGACGTCATCAGCGTCATGGAGAACACTGAATCGCTGCTGTTCTCGTGCACCATCTCTGGTGGGTCACACTTGATCTTGCGATTAGTTTTATTTTCGATATTTCTTGTCCTGGGATGTTTCGTAATGAAGCACGTTCGTTGCTTGGCGACCGAATCTGATCCAGATGGTATATGTTGGCAACGTGATTGATTTATTTTTAGGGAATATTTAATTGTGATGTTTACTAGTGTAAAAAGGGTTCGTTAGTGGTCGGAGGGCAGTCGTAAAAAGGAACATGCGTGGGTCGAAAGCACAACTATTAGTAAACGTCGAAATATCCTAAATTCAAGAAAGTGACGTAACGAAGACAGATCCAATCGCAACCCATCACCGGATTGGAAACCACCAGTGATGTTTCATCCCAAATGTCGATTACAGGCAGTCATCCACTGCCCCCGATTCGCTGGTTGCTGGACGGTGATCCAGTCGATCAATCAAGTGATATCGTCAAATCGATCACTTCTGAAACGATCGAAACCAAAATCGCGCGATCACAAATCGATATCGGCCCGATCGATCAGTCGATGTTGGTGATGTGCGAAGCCGGTGACCCGGAAGTGGAGGACAGGGGCACCTATTGGGAATGGGATGTGGAGATCGAGAGGGAACCGGTGAAAGTCGGAGGTACGCAATGGCGAGTGAGGCGTTTTTTCAGTAAGGCCCCATCCAGGCCTACTTTGTCTCGCAGTGACTGACTTGCATCATGCACCTGGTGTTTTTGGTTGCCCGTTTCACCTGTTTTCACTGACGGTGGTGCACCAGGTCATCGTCAGTGCGAATGCATCAGCTTGCCGTGAATCAAAGATGCAGTTCGGAGACCATCGGTAGTTTTTGTGTTCCAGACACCTGCAGCTTCACCTGATAAAATTCACAAAAGGCTTGACTTTCAGGCTATGTATTGGACAGCAGACAAGTGCTGCAAAGTGAGCTAAATCAGCAGAAATTGTGAAAAACAACCCTAGTTCGCGCTTTACTTTTCTCATGTTTCACCCTTTCCAAAAGTGTGACTTTGATGCATTTCTGTCACCGATAGTATATGTTTTCTTGCAGTTGATCACATGGCGATCAAACCATTTTTGTGCAATTTCGTTTTGCTTCGAAATGATTTGCTTTTAAATGCAAAATGTACAGATTTCGAATCTTTTGTCTAACAAATAAAATCCCAACCGACCCAAGGGCAGTGACCGTGATACAGTATTGCAATGAAATGCACAACAAAACGAGGACATGGGTGGAGAGAGAACTGCCAAGCCTTATGTGCCAAAAAAACGCGCTGTCGAACTGTGACCATAAACGTAAGCGGCTTATCACAACAACACAGATATCCAAGTGTCTTGATTCCGTGCACAACACGGTACCTGACCACTCTGGGTGAACTGGATGACAAAAATGTAAAGTGGGTGTGGGGTTTTGAGTCACATACCGTCAAAATTGCCGATGTCTCAAGTGGGTAACCGGCACACCCATGAGCCGAAAAAGGAAAACGTTATACGCGACGTACTTGAAAGCATCGAAAGCATTTTCACTCTTGGGTGGTTTTGCAACCTTCTGTCACAATTCCGTGGCTTCATTATATCCTGATGAATATAGCCGCACATCAGTTTTTGTGCATCTTTTTTTAATGTTCGAAATGGCTTCTTGTTGTGTTTCTTGGAGAGACGAACAGCACAATATTGTATCATCTTCCAAACAATCATTGAAATAATCCAAGCGGATTTCTTTTGAAAGAAGAATGCACAGATCACAAGTTTTTGACTGACAAATAAAAAACAACAGTCGAAAAATAAAGACAGTGGACATAAAGTTGTAACGGCAGCCCAGTTCAATAAGCAGTTACGTATAGCTATAAAATGACATGGGCAGTACAGTTACCAAAAACTGTACACGGTGTCTATACAAAATCACAACAAATTGCACCGAACAATGCAATAATAGTCACAATTGGATCGAAGACAGTTTCGAAGGTCGAACACAATACTTTTTATGACTCAACCGAGGAAATTTTGTAAAAATCCGTGCGTCACTTCAGACCCGAGAAAGTTGGCCAGCGTGCTGACAAGTTTGTTGCCGCCTGATTTTGGCGGTTGCAGCTGAAAAGTTCAGAGATTTCGTTCGATCACGTTTGGAGCAGGGCGTTGCGTTCCCTCACGTACTGTACACGCCATGTGGTCGTTCATCGTTCAGAGTCATAAGTCAATCTTCTTGCTTGTGTGAAACATCAGCAAGCTATCCGTCCCACCTGTAGCAGTGTGAGTTGATCGCATCGTGCCTTCTGCTGTTCCAGCGCTGACGCCTGTGCAATCGAGCCAAGAATGTCGCACGTCGCCACTTTGTCAACCAGAATCTGGCAGTGCTCGCGTTCTGCCTGTATTCTCGAAAGTATTGTCTTGGGCTTCAAAGTCGGATTTTCAGTGCTGTTGGTATTTGTGGGTTGTCCCGAATTCGCACAAAACGAACGGACCGGAGGAATCGTCTGTAAGCAGCTCACGCTGCCCCGTTGCTTTATTGAACCCATTTTGAACAGCTTTGGCAAAAGTTGTTTTTTTTTGTTTTGCTTCGTGAAAATCCGACCTTTTGGGAAGGTCTATGGTCTAGCGATCCGATCCCCGATCCACAAAGCGGATGACGCATGTGTCAGCTAAAACGGCTACGTGACCGTCAGCTGCGCACGCTTTACGGATCAGGCAACGCGGTTGAAAAGCTGCCAAAGAAATGATTTTGTTTAGGAGTGTAAGGTTTGTAACCTGCAGCCTACAAGTCTGTTTGGCAGCTTTCAGCACATCCAGTTTTCCATCGAACAACGCGCCACTCAGATGACCGCCCCAAGCCTGCAACATTAACAGTTGATGGGTGGGTAATCACTGACACGACCGCCACAAGAATACCGCCCAACCTGCCATTGACGATTGTCGGCCGTTTGCTGACAGTCGGCGAATAGGACCCGCACCAGATCACCCAGCAGTGGGATGCAGCCTGCAATATGAAACATCATCGCAACCGTAGTACTCCTTGGTATCGATAGTTACTCTAGTATTGAGGCATACTGCATTGAGATTTCATGACACTTGCATCCGCGCTGGTGTAAGGTCATCGCCAGAATGAGGCTTATGGTTGGACCTGGAGCTGCACTTTTTGTCAGGGTTAAACCACTGCTTAGGCTAAGGCCCAGACTAAAGGCAAACAGTTGGGCTGAGCCTTAGCTTGAAGCTTGAATCTCGTAACCTAGTCGCATTCGACAACTCTGAGCGCAGAGGAGCTTCGATACGGAAAACTGCGAGAATTTGGCACTAACGACAGCTACAGTATGTAACGCGATGCAACGAAAAACAACCAACCTTCACCCTTTTTCAGACCAAAGTTCTGGTCGCGCACAAAATGATCCAACTGAGGTATTTGGAACTGACCAAATCCGGGCTGCTGACCGCTTTGACCACCTGGAAACAGAACATACATACATACCTACACACCTACTGTATTTCAGCGATATTTTCCCCAGCCCTATAGTGTGTGAACCACCATGGCTGCTCTCAGCAAAGAATACAGTCGTTATTGGACCGTACAATATTTCGCACTTTGTGAATAGTACACTTTTCGCATGCAACCCGCAGATGCTGCACCCTGAGGATCGATACATATGTAAGTTTGTCAGTTTATTGTTCTTGAACTGCATAACTGAGTTGCGCACTATTTCTACCTTATCACGTGAAAGTTGTTCAATAGGAACAAGTAATCAACTTTTACGCTGGTCAAAATTAGTGGCACACGTCCATCGCAGGACACGGTTTAAACAAAAACTGCCAAACTCAGCTTCCTTCCTTTAATTGAACAGAATTGATTTGGTTTGTGGATCTCGAAGCATCGAGCTTGTTATGCCAATAGCTCGGTTGTGCCAAACAGACACGTTTTTTGAAGTCGAAGTCCGTACTTGCATTTTTAATTGCCGGCAAAATTGACCTCTGATGTTGACTATACCTATTTGCGCCGGATTGGCCAAGAACGGCAACTGATTGGCCTGATGCGATGGAGCTGGCAGGTTTGGCAGCGGATTTGAGTTGAGAATGCCGCCAAACGCATTCCCCTGCAGTTGTGGTTGTTGTGATGCGATTGCGGCCCGGCCACCGTTCGGGTTGAAAATGTCAGCCAGACTAAATGACGGGTCATTGGCTATCGGCTGGGCGCGTGGCACTTGCACCTGATTCACTGGCTGGATTGGGGTCAGACCAGCGGGGACAAACGCCTGCAATTACGCCACAGGTGTCTCTTTGAAGTGACATGAAAAGCCCGAATTTTAAAATACATACATACTACTTGTTCTTGATCGACTAATGCTGCTAATCGCTGCCGAGGCTCGATCAGCGAATTGAACCATTCCTTATTGGGGACAATGCGCCAAGCGAAACCCTTTTCTGAGCATGTTCTGGTGTAAAGCTCTGCCAGAGCACTTGCACTTATTTGTGAAACATCTGTACATTTCGTTTACCCGACCGTGGATGTATGTAGTGTTGTTTGTCTTTTCCGCTTGGGAAATGAAGTCAGTTCGAAAACAACGAACAAAAAATAAGGAACAGTTCCACTATTTGAAACGTCACCCAACCTGCTGCGTGGGAACATTCCTTCGCTGGAACTGCTGTGATTGTGGGTGACGCGGGAAGAATTGCGTTGGCTGTTGCACTGGTACAAATCCACCGTGATTATTATTGTTATGTCTATTTTGTTGTTGCGGGCCGCCTTGCGTGAAGATCGGACCTCTGTTATTGTTCCCTCCGAATATTCCACCACCTCCGCCGCCGCTATTGAATAAAGCACCCGTTCCAGAAAGTTGTTGTGGTTGTTGTTGTTGTAACTGTTGTTGTTGTAGTTGTTGTTGTGGTCTGTTGTTTAGCAATTGTTGTCCCAATAGTTCCAGCGGATTTCCAGGGGGTCCGTCGGTATCAGTGGCCCCTCCGCCTGGGGGCACAATGATGCCCAATTGTTTCAGATTTTCGGCAATGTCTGATACACTTTTGCCCAATTTGCCCAACGTGACTAGATCTCGAATAAAGGGGATCTGGCCCAATCCTTCCGCACCACCCTCACCCCCTGGAGGGGCAAATTGTGGGAATTGAGCATTACAGCGACCCAGCAGACTGAGGCCAAGACTCAGAATCAGCGTGGTTCTGAGTCGATTGAGTAGACGAATGCAGGACGCGATCAGCCGTTTGTGCCGGTCATGCATAGCCGGGTTATCGAGTCACCGCTGAAACAGTAGATCTTACGGTATCTCATCCACATTAATGCGGTGAACATTTCTTGCAAAGAGCGTCATTTTACTATAAACAGGATAATAGACTGTAAAACTGTGCAGCAGGGTTAGATGTAGACTGTTTGTGGACGCTGCTTGGGCCGTACTCCTGAAGGTTCGCCGTTGAGCCTGACGGCGTGTCAACGAAGGCGAGGTATGTGTATTATTCAATTCGGGAATACCGCCCAGTGGCGCAAACTGAAGGTAGAAGATGAACAAAATAATGTTATGGAAATTACTGCTGAGAATAACCCATCATGTTCTTACTGCATTGTGAAACCTGTGAAACATCACACAACCCGATGAGCTGAAGCAACAGCAGCACAAACAATACAACAATTGATCAAGGCATTCTACTCACAACATATTAGATTGAACTGAGCGACTCGAGTTGCATTTATGACTTTGAAAGTGTGGCGCTTGAGGTTTCACCAAAAAACTATTTAGAGAGACTGTATAGGCAATCCGCCAGCTCACGGCACTCGCACACACAGGCTGCATGCTACATTACTGCCGTCAATGAATGCATCTATTCTCTGCTGTTATCCATTGAAACATCCCCAAATTTTGCAACTGTGCAGAAAAGTGTTATGGCAAGCAGCAAATGAACACCGGATAAATTAAAAAGCGGAAAAAACACCGCCAAAAAAAAAAGGCCAAAAAAAAAGCCACACCCACCCCCACCCCCCCACCCCTGACTCTAAGACACATGCAGTCAAATAAAATACAATACAATCCACACGAAATGCACCGCAGTGTGTGCGTTTGTGCACATCCCACGCATATATTTTTTCACAATAAAGATCACTGGACTCGTTGAACGTTACACACAGAAAATATAAAAATAAACATCTTTCTGCTCTCGAAACAAAAGAATGGCATTAAAATCTCCACATGGAATTGGTATAGCGCATCGGATGATCTTTTTTCTCGAGTTGTGCAATGTAACGTGTAGATCTTGGTCGGGATTTAAATGTTTTTGAATCAATGCAATTGGCCTGTTGCAGAAAATTTTAGTACCACAATGCACAGGCGACTGTTTTTCTGGCACGAAAGTTGTCTGGGGACTTGATATACTGTACATTGTAGGTGTGATCCCTGAAGGTAAATAGAACCTATATAGAATGGTCATCCAGACAGCCTGGCGACAAGGGTATAAAATGACATGATTTAGAATTTTTACAGCAGAATATCAACAGGAAATTTAGAAAGCTGTGTATTAACTGAAGAGCGACCAAATATTGACTGGAAATTTACAACTTACGAACTGGAAATACCGTGTGGACAAACTTCAACAATACTGCTTGTGGATGATGCAACAAATTACGCATGCGATTTTCGAAACCGGCTTCACAACTTTTTTTGTTTTTTAGACATTGCGCTTTTACTAAAACCGCAATAAAAATTTGCACGCAACAAAAAGTGGAACGACGATTTAAGAAAATAAATTATACACATCTGCTCAGATCCTGTCATAAAGTTGAATGATGCATGACAAACTGCAACAATGAAACAATCGCTACACACATTCAAAATTCTTGAGTTCCAGCTTGAGGCTTTGATTTGGGGTGAGCCCAACTGCATGGCTAATAGTACTCCAAGCTTCTAATTCACTGCTGATATCGAGCTGTAAGCACAAACAGGTATCAATACAAGAACCCGTACCTCGTGCAGAAGGAACTCCATCCACGCAATTCTTTGTGGCTTGAGATATCCGCAAGATTTTCAATACTTTTTGCAATACACTGGAGCATTATTCCGAAACTGCTGAAGATGTTTGCAAAACTGCCATTTTAATTGTACTGAATGACGAAAGCTAGCGATGAAGGTGAAAGATAACATGAAATGAACAACTGAGTGGAGCCAAATTGCTAAATTTTCAGGGATTAAAAGAGAAACATTTTTCGTAAAAGCGCGCAAAATTTGATGTGCAGCCACGACATTTTTGCCAAGTTGCAGGCGAATAATGCATTGGACATTGTGTGACTTGACTAACCAAACTTATCCAAAATAGTATCAATATCACACCCATGTGTGAGCCTGGTGCACATGCATGCATGCGTTTGACACACTGGGTCACAATCCAGCGGATGTATGTAAACTCGATCCCGAAAATAACTCAGTCTTGTGCGTCGTTCTCAAAGTGTCGTGCTACGGAAATACCCCAACTGCGACAAAAATGCAGCAATCCTTCAGAAGCAATCAATCTCCAACGCCGAGAATATCACCAAGTGAGCACTGGGTCTGAGCATTACCAAAAAATTATGTGTCCAAGCCTAATCCTGAAGGCAACCCTCCTGACACACCGCTACAATCTGACACTTAACCACTAATGGAAGAACAAAACCACTTTGCTGGGTATGGTCGGGTCGGATGCCGTCGTGGGTGAATACGGGCTCGACCGTAGGCATCCTGAGAATTTGTTGTTTCTGTGAATTTGACCAGCGTAAAAGTTCATCTGTGAGCTGTGGGACTCTTTTACGCGGGTTTTCTATTCCTCCTTCGACCACACCCGACCATGCCAGTTGCATATCGGCCTACATTTTGACACAACTGTCTGTATCCTTGCTGTTGTTTTTTGGCGTCGCAAATGGGAAAAGTTGAAAAAGGAGTCCGTGTTATCACTTTTGCCTCATGTGACACGAATGAAGAAAGGGGTGCATCGTGCAAACCCTTGCCGCGAATCAAAACAACTTAGAAGCACTTATATGCCATTTGCTGGAAGAACTAAAGTGTGCAAACATGTACTCACTGTGTATATATCAGTGAAGTACACAACAAAGCCAAAACAGGATTCAATTCAAAACTCGATGTGAATTGCAACGCGGTACTTCTGCTGGTCTGAATTGACATAACAACACTTTTTATTTATCAATGTGCAATAGTGCGTGCAGGTGCGTCAGATAATACCGACCAGTACCTGTATCCGCCAATGGTTTTAGTCATCAAAACTGGTTTTGCTAAATTTGATGAAAGTTACGGAAATGAAACTGCTAATATGATATGAATAAAAACATTTTTTTCTCTGGAACTATCTGAGAGTGAGAGATAATTATTGACAGGCCTTCAAATCTGAATGCAGAAAAAGTGTGAAATGGCAATCAAGTTCTTGCGAAAGTGGTATGGATTTGCTATTATGTTGTTGTTGTTATTGTAACTGGTTATTACATTACGTAGAAATTAAAATATTGTGTTGGATAAACGAAAACGCGATAATTCATGTTTGCGCGCATACTGTGCTTTCAGAAACGTTCTTATCATATTCCTTTTCATTGTTCACTTTATTTTTCTCATGCAACGCTGGTCATTGCGCAAAGATGACGAAGGCTGACATTCACTTAACATTCTGCGCGGCACAATTGCGTATCTAGAGGACTGATAATAATTGCAGAATACAATATGATGTTGGATTGACCGTAAAGTGCATCGTAGTAGAACCATCGGTGGAGTGGGGAAAAGTGGGGGTGGACCTGCATCATCTGAACAGTATGGTCCATACAAACTTGCTGATCGGATCGGATCTGACTTTGTAACCCAACTGTTTATTAAATGGAGGATATTTCGAGATTATTTCGGATGCCGCTACTGTAGTTTCGACCAGCGTAAAGGTCTTAGCAGTCTGAGAACAACTTTTATATTGTCAAAATCAGAGTCACCAGCCAATCTCGAAATATATATACAGTAGCATTTAAGTCAGAAAAATGGCGTGATCAAGGCATATCCAATCCGATCACCAACTTTTTTAACCGCTCAACATATATTTGTGACGTACCCAGTGTTTTCACTAAAAAACCGTCCAGTGTTTCCCACACATACAGGATCACGTGTGGCTAGAATCGTGGACAAAAAATTATGTGCACGAAAATCATCACTTTCACATGTGGAATTCGCAAGTACGACACGAACATACACATTTTGCATTGTTGTGACGTTAGTGGCTGGCTGGCTACGTAAAAATACAATGATCAGACACAGATACTGATTCATAAATTCATAACCAAACGCATAATCACGTGGTCACGTTATCATAAATTTACAATCTGTATATCGCATCGTAGCGCTGTACAAACGGGCGGGATCGAGGGGTTAGCGCTTGCATTTGCAGCTTTTCACAACCATGTCGGGCAGGTCTTGGTACCGGATCGATCCTGCAACTGAGTATACAAGTTTATATACGCAAAAAAAGGAACTGTGGTTGGGCGGCTTTTGCATTACAATTGATGTTCAGTTCCAACTACATAGTGCCAGTGATGCAGCTACCGCAGATTCCCAACAAACATCCCAGAACGATGTTCAATTCATTCATCATTCATTTTATTTTTGCAGTAAGCATGGAAATTACTGTACAAGCCACAAGGGATAAATGATAATACCGATCTTCGCCTCATTCTTTTCATTGGCATAGATTTTCATACATATCGGGGGCAGACAGATCGTGGCCAGGTATATAAGCCGATCAAAGCTGAGTTTTAGTCATTCTTGATTTTTTTTGCTCAACGAACTATCTTCGATCGACTGGACTCGGCCAACACAACGAGTGGATTATTTCGACGGTCCAGTCATCGCGACTCCATCGACAATGCAAATCAAACCGAAACAGATTTACGATCAGAAGACAACACCAAGAACGACACCGATTTAACGGGTACGTGAGCATTCATCACTTTCCTGATCGCTGAATGAAAAACATCGCTGGGGGACTGCTCATGTAAACATAAAAGAATTGCTTTGAGCCGTATCCAACAGAAAGAAGCGGAACAATTATAACTAGTTTTCTGACGCAACACAATGGTACATACCATGGCCGCCAAACTTGGGTGTCTAAACGACGCGGGCGGCAACCCGTTACGCCGTCTATTTTCGGCGCGTCTCGACATACATACATAGTATTTATTCTTGCGCGGTCGATCAGCGCGCGCAAGATATCGTCAGATAGAAATTGTTGAGATCCGGTCGAGGGCAGAAATCAATATAGCGCGCACAGAGTAGCAGACAAGCCGGTAGTAAACGGCGCACGCGTCGCCAGAGGGATCGGCGCCATTTGGACAAGTGTGGGTAATCTCGACCATAACATAGTGGGAACTTAATTATTCAGGCGCTGCCCGCGTTTCAAAGCCGTTGACGACGAACAGAAGCAGGCCCGAACGAGCCCAGCCGCAGCCGCCCAACGACGGAGCGCCGACTCAATTGGACTTGCCATGTGTCGCACAAATCGAGATCGATTCGAACACGGACACGCTCACGCATCACGTCACAGCGATCTGGTAAGTGTGATGTGACACAAGTGATTGAATCTCCGCTCCTGTTGTGATTGTGAATGTGCGCCGTCGCAACATCGATGTTTTGTATTCTTTTGGAACAGAGGTTGCGGCGGCTCACGTTAATCTTTCATGATTTCACTGTACTGTATTTCAGTGTGTATATTTGTGGTATTAATGGTACTTCCAGAAGAACCAGCACGGTTTTCGTCCCCCGCCTTCCCTGCCCGCCTTTTTTATCGCCCTCGCTCCATCTCATCCCCTATCTTCCCTGCCGCTCGCGCTCCACCACATCCCTATCTTTGTCCTCCCCGCCGTACCCGCTCCACCTCACCCCTTATTTGTCTAACTTTCCCAACACGTTGTTATCCCACTCTAGTCGACACATCCCCATTTCCTAAAGACCACTAGCGAATAATCTTTTATCAGCTCTGGACAAATTCCGGAATTGAAAAAATTGATGTCGAGCAATAGTGCTGAGGTGACGATCTCTCACTGTTCAAACTCTGTTTGCGTTGAACTTTTCCAGTGGTATCCTTCCATGATAACTTGTGCAGAGGAGCAGAGCCGAGTCCCTCTGGTTTCATATGCTGTTCTGTTTGTGTTGAGCTTTGCCAGTAATGCCTCTTTTTCATATCTCTCTTACACACATCTTTGATGTCCAAAGTTCACGCGGAGGTGCAAGCCTCTGACTGTTGAAAGTCCCGTCCTTGTGTTCCCATTTTCAGTTCTGTTTATGTTGAGCTTTACCAGTAATGCCTCCGTTTCATATCTCTCTTACACACATGTTTGATGTCCAAAGTTCGCGCGGAAGTGCAAGCCTCCGACTGTTGAAAGTCCCCAACATCCCCACCACAACATTTAAAAAACACATAAGAAGCAACCACTTCACTCTCTCACCTCTATCCTTACACACAAGCGCACAACCTCACTCTCCAACCCCTCCTCACCCCTCCACGAAGCCAGAACTCCATTCCCCTACACACAACCCAATCCGCGAAAAGCCCCCACTCCCTCCCCCCTCACTACTATAGCAGCGCCCTCTATCCCACACATCCACAACACGCAACTCACAACTCTCCTCCCATTCAGCCGCTAGAACGGAAAGAGAACTCTATTAAGACAAGGATGGGGTAGGTGCAAGGTAGAGCCCCCCTCTCTTACTCGACCCCTTTCACTTCACACATCCATCCAAAAATGACCAACCACTCAACCCCCCATCTTTACAATCAACCCCAGAGGCTTTTTATTTACACACATACCAATCCCAACGCAACATTAATCCATCCCCCACATACACACTTACAAACTTTTATTTTACACAAATAACAACCACCCCCCCTCCCATCTCTTTATTACTCACTCTCCACCCCCCCACCCATCAGCCAACCCTCCATTACTCTTCCCCAACCCCCATAGAGCCCAACCCTCCATTCTCCATCCACCCACAACAACCACTAACTTCCCATCCTTTATCCACCCACTTCTATCCTACACACAACATCCAATAACTACATAACAAACACATAAAACAACCAGAACGCAACACAAACGAGAACACAACGACTCAAACACCACCACCTCCAACTACATCAAACATAAGAGTAAACAGAGCAACTAAAAACAACAAAAATAAAGAACAAAAACACAAACCTTCAAAAGACCACCTCCATCCCACAAACATAAGACAGACAGAAAAAGAGCATACGAAAGCTCAACATAAACAGAACAAAAGAACAGAAAAAACTCCACAGCAGAGCACCACAATATATGAAAAAGAGGCATTACTGGCAGCTAAACCAAACTTCAATACCCACTGACTTACATAACAAGACAGATAAAAAAAACGCAAAGCTAACATAAACAGAACGAAAAAACAAAACACCAACACAAACCACTCCTAAACATAAAATAAGACAGAAAAAAAAACAACGAACTAAACATAAACAAACGAAAAAAAACATAAAACAAACCAACACAGAAACGCACTCTCCAAAACACAAAACAAACACATAAAAAACAACGCAAACAACAAAACAAACGAAACACAAACACCAACACAGACCACTCCTAACACAAAACAAAACAAACAGACAACAACAATAAAACAAACCAAAAAACAAAACTTCACAGACCACACAACACAAAACAAAACAAAAAACAACAAAACCAACAAAAAACAAAAAACACAAACACCAACACAACCACCAACCACACAACAAACACAAAAAACCAAAAACAAAAACAAACAAAACAACACAAACACCAACACAACCACCCCAACACAAAAAAAAAAACAAAAAAATAACAGAGAGATATGAAACAGAGGGACTCGCTCTGCTCCTCTGCAAAGTTATATGGAAGGTACCACTGGAAAAGTACGCAAACAGAGTTTGAACAGTGAGAGTTGTCACCTCAGCACTATTGCTCGACATAATTTTTTTCAATTCCGGAATTTGTCCAGAGCTGATAAAAGATTATTCGCTAGTGGTCTTTAGAAATGGGGATGTGTGTGACATAGTGGGTAACACGTGTTGGGAAAGTTAGACAAATATAGGGGTGAGGTGGAGCGGGTACGGCGGGGAGGACAAAGATAGGGATGTGGTGGAGCGCGAGCGGCAGGGAAGATAAAATAGGGGATGAGGTGGAGCGAGGGCGATAAAAGGGCGGGCAGGGAAGGCGGGGGACGAAAACTGTGCTGGTTCTCTGGAAGTACCATTAATACCACAAATAATACACACTGAAAATACAGTACAGTGAAATCATGAAAGATTAACGTGAGCCGCCGCAACCTCTGTTCCAAAAGAATACAAAACATCGATGTTGCAACGGCGCACATTCACAATCACAACAGGAGCGGAGATTCAATCACTTGTGTCACATCACACTTACCAGATCGTTGTGACGTGATGCGTGAGCGTGTCCGTGTGTTCGAATCGATCTCGGATTTGTGCGACACATGGCAAGTCCAATTGAGTCGGCGCTCTGTCGTTGGGCGGCTGCGGCTGGGCTCGTTCGGGCCTGCTTCTGTTCGTCGTCAACGGGTTTGAAATGCGGGCAGCGCCTGGATAATTAACTTCCCACTATGTATGTTGGTCGAGATTACCTGCACTTGTCCAAATGGCGCCGATCCCTCTGGCGACGCGTGCGCCGTTTATTACCGGCTTGTCTGCTACTCTGTGCGCGCTATATTGATTTCTGCTCTCGACCAGATCTCAACAGTTTCTATCTGACGATATCTTGCACGCGCTGATCGACCGCGCAAGAATAAATACTATGTATGTATGTCTAGACGCGCCGAAAATAGACGGCTTAACGGGTTGCTGTCGCCCGCGCCGTTGACACCCAAGTTTGGCAGCCCTGGTACCATTGTGTTGCGTCAGAAAACTAGTTAAAATTGTTCCGCTTCTTTCTGTTGGATAGGGCTCAAGGTAACTCTTTTACGTTTACATGAGCAACAGTCCCCCAGCGATGTTTTTTCATCCAGCGATCAGGAAAGTGATGAATGCTCACGTACCCGTTAAATCGGTGTCGTTCTTGGTGTTTTCTTCTGATCATAAATCTGTTTCGGTTTAATTTGCATTGTCGATGGAGTCGCGATGACTGCACCGTCGAAATAATCCACTCGCTGTGTTGGCCGAGTCCAGTCGATCGAAGATAGTTCGTTGAGCAAAAAAATCAAGAATGACTAAAACTCAGCTTTGATCGGCTTATATACCTGGCCACGATCTGTCTGCCCCCGACATGTATGAAAATATGCCAATGAAAAGAATGAGGCGAAGATCGTTATTATCATTTATCCCTTGTGGCTTGCACAGTAATTTCCATGCTTACTGCAAAAATAAAATGAATGATGAATGAATTGAACATCGTTCTGGGATGTTTGTTGGGAATCTGCGGTAGCTGTATCATGTAGTTGGAACTGAACATCAATTGTAATGCAAAAGCCGCCCCACCACAGTTCCTTTTTTGCGTATATAAACTTGTGTACTCAATTGCAGGAACGATCCGGTACCAAGACCTGCCCGACATGGTTGTGAAAAGCTGCAAATGCAAACGCTAACCCCTCGATCCCGCCCGTTTGCACAACGCCACGATGCGATATACAGATTGTAAATTTATGATAACATGACCACGTGATTATATGTTTGGTTATGAATTTATGAATCAGTCAGTATCTGTGTCTGATCATTGTATTTTTACGTAGCCAGCCAGCCACTAACGTCACAACAATGCAATATGTGTATGTTCGTGTCGTTCTTGCGAATTCCACATGTGAAAGTGATGATTTTCGTGCAGATAATTTTTTGTCCACGATTCTAGCCACACGTGATCCTGTATGTGTGGGAAACACTGGACGGTTTTTTAGTGAAAACACTGGGTACGTCACAAATATATGTTGAGCGGTTAAAAAAGTTGGTGATCGGATTCAGATAGCCTTGATCACGCCATTTTTACTGACTTGATGTACTGTATATA